>CAUYRH010032287.1:0-45699 GCA_963574655.1 Perodicticus potto | reverse complement strand
ACAAGACAAGCAATTCCAGAAATCTTATAAACAATAAAAAAGAAGAAATATTTCAATATCATTCTACTTGATCTGGATACACCTGATATTGAAATTGGAGAAAATATATTGTTATAAAGGGAAATTACAAACATGTTTCACTTATAAATGAGGATGCAATATCCTAAACAACATACTGACAAGTTAAATTAAAAAATTAATGTGGCTTGGCGCCTGTGGCTCAACGGGCTAAAGCGCCAGCCACGTACACCTGAGCTGACGGGTTCGAATCCAGCCCAGGCCCACCAAACAACAATGGCGGCTGCAACCGCTGGGTGTTGTGGTGGGCACCTGTAGCCCCAGCTACTTGGGAGGCGAAGGCAAGAGACTCGCTTGAGCCCAGGAATTGGAGGTTGCTGTGAGCTGTGATGCCACAGCACTCTATCCAGGGTGACAGGTTGAGGCTCTATCTCAAAAAATAAATAAATAAATAAATGACATAAAATTGCTTAGCAAATATTCAGGATAATCAGTAGACACTTTTTTTTGATAGGGCCTGTATTTATCTGAAGAAGTCAAATTTTAACAGATTTGTTCTAAACTAGTACAAGTATTAAAAAAATACCAATAATGGGGCAGCGCCTGTGGCTCAAAGGAGTAGAGAGCCGGCCCCATATACCGGAGGTGGTGGGTTCAAACCCAGCCCCAGCCAAACACTACAAAAAAAAAAAGAAAGAAATACCAATGATGGTTTTATACATTATATATAATTTTTAGCCTGCCTGAATAATGTTTTTATTATTATTAATGTAGAAACTGTTTATCGAATAAATAATACCATGCAGTTTCTTTTGTTACAAAGGATTTATATAAGTCCTTGAAAATACTATCTGCAGAACTGGTGCCTTGGCATAATTTAATGAAGCAGGATGAAGATGAAAGTATCAAAGTTGAAGATTTGTTGTTTATGGTAGATACCATGTTGGAAGAACTTGAAAATAAGGAAAAGGTAATGCTTAGTCTTTATATAAATGTTTACATTTTAATGTTCTCGTATTTTAATAATTTATAATGATATAGATAGTATTTGTTCTACTAGAGTTCTGTTTCTCTTTTTGAAGTTTTTTAAATTAAAGATTTAGGATTATTTAAAGATGTGAGCTGTCTTTTTTTTAATCCTCTCTTTTGAGCAGGGCAGCAATATGCCAGACTTTGAAATGTTGCAAGCTATTGTTTCTCACTTCCAAAAATTATTTGATGTGCCTTCTTTAAATGGAGTCTATCCCCGAATGAATGAAGTTTATACAAGGCTTGGAGAAATGAACAATGCTGTGAGAAACCTTCAAGAACTCTTAGAATTAGGTGATGACTCTTTATCATTTTTACCTACATTGAAGATTATTTCTAATAATTTTTAAATTATTATTTTTTTATTATTTTTAAGTTTTTCTTTCAGAATGTTAGTGGGCACACGTCTTGTGTACATACTTTGTTTTTGCACAGATTGAATCAAAGTTAAACATATAAGTGTGCTCTTCACCCTCATAGTGTGCACTGTACCCAATAGGTATGAATTTACGCATCCTTTCCTTCTCTCTCCCCCAGCTTGATTTTCAAGGAGATTTACTTGTATATGTGTGCTTAAGTGTTGATCGATTAGTTCAAATTTATTCTTAATAAATTAACAAAAAGTAGGTAAAAGAATTTTAAAGTAAAAAGAATAAAATGGGCTCGGCTCTCATAGCTCAGTGAGTAGAATGCCAGCCACATACACTGAGGCTGGCGGGTTCGAGCCCAGACTAGGCCTGCTAAATAACAATGACAACTACAACCAAAAAATAGCCAGACATTGTGGCAGGCGCCTGTAGTCCCAGCTACTTAGGAGGCTGAGGGCAAGAGAATCGCTTAAGCCCAAGAATTTGAGGTTGCTGTGGGCTGTTATGCTACAGCACTCTATTGAGGGCAACATAGTGAGACTCTGTCTCAAAAATAATAATAATAAAATAAAAATAAAAAAAGAACAAAGTGTTTGAAAGAGATAATAATTCTGGAAATTTCTTATTAAAATAATTAATATCCTATCATTTTATTTCTCTTTTGCAGATAGTTCATCCTCATTGCGTGTGCTGGTAAGCACAGTTGGGAAATTGTGTAGGCAGATTAATGAGGATCTCAGAGAGCAGGTTAAGCAGGTTTTAGGACCTGAAGACCTCCAAAGGTATTTATTTGAAAAGTTTACAAAATATCATTCAGGGCTCGGTGCCTGTGGCTCAACAGGCTAAGGCGCCAGCCACGTACACCTGATTTGGTGGGTTCGAATCCAGCCCGGGGCCCGCCAAACAACATTGACAGCTGCAACCAAAAAATGGCCGGGCGTTGTGGTGGGCGCCTATAGTCCCAGCTACTTTGGAGGCGGAGGCAAGAGACTTGCTTGAGCCCAGGAATTGGAGGTTGCTGTGAGCTGTGATGCCACGGCACTCTATCCAGGGTCACAGCTTGAGGCTCTGTCTCAAAAAAAAAAAAAAAAAAATATATATATATATATATATATATATATATATATATCATTCAGAATGGCTGGGTGTGTTGGCACGTGCCTGTAGTCCTAGCTATTCAGTAAGCTGAGGCAGGAGGTTCACTTGAGCCCTTGGAGTTCAAATCCAGCCTGGGCAACGTAATGAAGCTCTGTCTGTCTGTCTCTTTTTTTTTTTTTTTTTTTTTTGAGTCAGAGTCTAGCATCATAGCTCACAGCAACCTCAAACTCTTGGGCTCAAACTATCCTCCTGCCTCAGCCTCCTGAGTAGCTGGGACTACAGGCACCTGCCACAAAATCTGGCTTTTTTTTTTTTTTTTTTTTAGAGACGGTGTCTCCCTCTTGCTCAGGCTGGTTTTGAACTCGTGAGCTCAAGTGATCCACCCATCTTTTTTTTTTTTTTTTCCAATTATCCAGAATGCTTGGAGGAATGCAATTAAAAGACTTTAGAAGCTTCATAAATTATTTACCTTTCCAATTTGGATTACCACCTTTTAAATAATTTGACATCCTAAAATCTCACACCCTCAGGGTGAAAAGAATGAAAACTATTTTTAAAGTAAACATAGATTATATAGGTTCTGTAAGAAGGTCATGAACTCTTCAGCATAAGCCTGTTCTCAGGGAAAATTATATTCTTTTGAGTTCAGATTGTATCGAGGAAGTCCTATTTTTATATTTGTTAATTGATCAGGATTTTTAAAAACACTAGCGGCTTGGTGCCTATACAAGCAGCTAGGGTGCCAGCCACATACACTGGGGCTGGCGGGTTCGAATCCAGCCCAGGCATGCCAAACAACAAGTACAACCAAAAATAGACGGGCATTGTGGTGGGCACCTGTAGTCCCAGCTACTTGGGAGGCTGAGGCAAGAGACTCACTTAAGCCCAAGAGTTTGAAGTTGCTGTGAGCTGTGACACCACAGCACTCTACCGAGGGCGACAGCTTGAGACTCTGTCTCAAAAAAAAAAAAAACAAAAAAACACTAGGCATCTCTAACATAACATCTGATATTTTTAATAAATATTGGGACATTGTAATTATACTTAAAGCAACTTTCTCCACCCCCAATTTTACACTATAATGCACAGGAAAGGAAACACATCTAAATCCACATATTCCATATGTTCTGCATTTTCCAAAAAGAACCCTCGCATAATCTGATACTTGAGTCTTCTGATAGTTAATGCTTTTAAAAGGAATGTGTATCTCACTATTGTTCTGTTTTCCCCTTCCTGCATTTTTATTGACTACTGATACTTTTTCTTACTGTTTAATAGGATGCTGGGTATAAAAGCCAATTATTTTTAGAATGCTATAAAAGCATGGTGTCTCTAAGAAGCCTGAGTTAAATGGGAAGTTTGCCATGTTAGGAATGTTATACAAGTTTAACAAATTTTATATTGGTAACATCTGAGATGCCTTTTTTAGAAAAGTGATATAGTGGACAAAGAGCTCAAAAAAAGGAAGGACTGAAGTAAATGACCACTATGTTTACATTTAAATTAGGATAATTTCTTCCTATTTTGAAAATGTTAAATTTGTAACCACCTGTTTGCAATCAGATGCAAAAACTCTAACTTGGAAATTAGGTGTAAACTGTGTCTTTTTTAAACAGCATTATCAACAAATTGGAAGAACATGAAGAATTTTTCCCAGCATTTCAGGAATTTACTAATGATCTACTTGAAATCTTAGGTAAGATCTATGTTGGTATTGGTTAAATTTTGAGTCTTAAAATGTCAGTGCGTTTGAAAGAGGGTTTTTCTTAGTCACTGGATTAGTATTTTTACCTGGAGTGTTTGATAGACACTCTGGAAACTAACAGTTCTGGAAACACATTCCTAACTTACAGTTAGAGTTTGTTGGGATTAGTCCACAAACAAGAAAAGCACAGACCTTTAAAGGAGACAGAGAAACACTGTTTCTGGCCATGCCCAGTTTAACCCTGGCTCTGTCATTCTCTAATAGAAAATGTTGGTAGAAGTTATGACCTTGAAAGATCCTTCCTTCTTTTTTCCCCTCCCGACCTCCCCCATTTTTACGACAGCACCTATATAGTATCTGTGTGTTTTTTGTTTTTTATTTTTTTTTTTGCGACAGAGCCTCAAGCTGCCCCTGGGTAGAGTGCTGTGGCATCACAGCTCACCACAACCTCCAACTCCTGGGCTCAAGCGATTCTCCTGCCTCCGCCTCCCAGTAGCTGGGACTACAGGTACCTGCCACAGCACCCGGCTATTTTTTGGTTGCAGCCATCATTGTTGTTTGGTGGCCTGGGCTGGATTCAAACCCACTAGCTCAGTATATGTGGCTGGCGCCTTAGCCGTTTGACCTACAGATACCGAGCCAGTATCTGTGTTTTTAAGTATGCAAATAAAATTTCTTCTCTAGTGATATGAACTAATATAAAGTAGTAAATATTTATAGAAAGGAAGAAATAAAGTATTAATTCTTATACTGTTAGGCATGCTGAGTGTCAACATTAGTAGAGGTATACACTCAAAAGAAAAAAAAATGTAATTTTTGGCCAGGTACAGTGGCTAATGCTTAGAATCCTAGCACTCTGGAAGGCCAAAGCGGGAGAATCACTGGAGCTCAAGAATTTGAGACCAGCCTGAGCAAGGAGGATACCCCATCTGTCCAAAAACAAAATAGAAAAAATTACGCATGCTGACCTGAGCCTGTAGCCCCAGCTACTCAGGAGGCTGAGGTAGGAGGATTGCTTGAACCCAAGAGTTTGAGGTTGCTGTGAGCTACGATGCCACTGCACTATACCTGGGGTAAGTGAGTGAGAGTGTCTGTCTCAAAAAAAAAAAAAAAAAAACAAGTAATTTTTTAGGAATTATAGGCAAAATAAAGACCCTATCTATTTTAAATGTAATCTATTTTAATTTAAAATTAACTTATCTTACTATTAAGAACAATTTTTAAGCCAGGCATGGTGGCTCACACCTGTAATCTAGCACTCTGGAAGGCTGGGGTGCTCAAAAGTTGGAGACCAGCTTGAGCAAGAGCAAGACTTGGTCTCAAAAACTAGCCAGGCAGGCCCCTGTAGTCCCAACTACCGGAGAGGCTGAGGCAACAGGATCACTTGAGCCCAGGAGTTTGAGGTTGCTGTGAGCTATGACTCCATGGCACTCTACCCAGGGTATAGAGTGAGACAAAAAAAAGAACAGTTTTAAGTTTAAAGTGATTTATTCAGTAATGAATATTTTCAGTATAGTTCCTTTGAAAGACTTTTTTTGTTTTGTGTAGTTTTTGGCCGGGGTTGGTTTTGAACCCGCCACCTCCAGCATATGGGGCCTGCGCCTACTCCTTTGAGCCACAGTCGCCACCCAGATTTTTTTTTTTTTTTAAAGAATGACTCCATGATTTAGAAGAGTAGATGAGGTTTGGCAAGGATGATAAGAGAATGAGTAAATTAAAACTTGGTAAGGAGATGAATAAATGAAAGAAATATCTGATTGGAATATATGCCCAATGGAAGTTTGTGGCTAGTTTTATATAGGCTATGGAAACAAAGGAGACAATGAGTGAGTGTGCTTTAGACATGCTCATATATTTGAAAAGATCATAGCAAATAAAGATGTAATTTGAAAGTTAAACTTGAGGTAAAGCATTAAATTATATAAATGTGTTGCCTTGTGTCCTGAATAGCCTGGTTTCATAGAATAATATGATTATACTTGTTTTGAAATGATTGTTAATAGTGATGTTCCTTGAAAAATGGGAGAGAGGCTCAGCACCTTGTAGCTCAAGTGGCTAAGGCACCAGCCACATACACCGGAGCTGGCGGGTTCAAATCCAGCCCGGGGCCCGGCAAACAACAATGACAACTACAACCAAAAAATAGCCGGGCATTGTGGTGGGCGCCTGTAATCCCAGCTTCTTGGGAGACTGAGGCAAGAGAATCGCTTAAGCCCAAGAGTTCGAGGTTGCTGTGAACTGTGACACCACAGCACTCTACCCAGGGCAACAGCTTGAGACTCTGTCTCAAAAAATAAATAAAAGTTAAGAAAAATGGGAGAGAATGCTTGCGTGGTTTTACTCATTTTTAGGACCAAAATTTTTCTCAGTATCTAGATAAGTAAGGCTCTTTTGTCCCGGGAATTAAGTGAATACACGTTCACACTCACATAAGGTTCACTGTCCTTGTAGTCACTATTCAAACTCTATTTTAGAGAATGTTGTCAGGGAAATCAAAGTGTTCATAACATGAATGTGTTTATCCTTAACCACCAAATTATGCTGTTTTAAGTCATTGCCTTTGTAGGTGATTATAGAAAGATGTAAACATTCAGTTTTTGCAAATAAAATTCTAACAAAATTAAAAAAATAAAAAGAAACAACAGTGATGTTCTTGTCCTTAGTAAATATTTGGCAGCATTAATAAACATTTTAATATGTGTGTTGGTAAAACGTATTTCAGAATGCCTCTGTAGAAACTTCTCTGGTATGACACCCAGTATGGTTCATACAAGATAATTTGCTTCAGAAAGCCAAGTTTCTCTTCAGATGCATTCCGTATTTGGGTCAAAGTTGAAATTCTGAGGTGAGATATTGTATTTAACATTGGAAAAGCTAAATCTGTTCAGCAGACTGCCTTTTTTTTTGTTACTAGATGTCATTAAGCATCTAGATACAGAGCGATGTGCTCAATACCAGATATACAGACTGCCTTCAGTGATAACTGTGACTTCAAAACACTTTCCTGCCTTTTCCCCATGGGAATGATGTGATTGGTGGAGAAAATTCCCATATCAGCCAAGGTCCTTCTTTGTGAGGTTCATTGATAAGGCAGGTTTGTCATTTAGTGAGAAAATAGGATTTCAGAATAGGGGGTCAGGAAATATCTTAATCTTGTACCTTACCACAATGTCAGGGATGAACTGAATTCTGTTACAGACTTGCTTATATCATTTGCTTTCTCATATCTTGATGCTTTGTTAGCAGGTCCAGACAAGTGTTCTGACCGAAGTCAGGAGCTTAGAGAATTAAATGAGTAGTGGGACAGTGTGGGTCAAGTGTTTAGGATAAAAGGAAGAGCAGGCTCAGCACCAGTAGCACAGTGGTTACAGCACCTGCCACATGCACTGAGGCTGGCGGGTTTAAACCGAGCCTGGGCCAGCTAAACAACAATGACAACTGCAACATTAAAATAGCCAGGCAGAGTGGCAGGCGCCTGTAGTCCCAGCTACTTGGGAGGCTGAGGCAAGAGAATTGCTTGGGCCCAAGAGTTTGAGGGAGTTTGAGGTCGCTGTGAGCTGTGATGTCACAGCACTCTGCTGAGGGTGACATAGTGAGACTGTGTCTCAAAATAAATAAATAAGTAATAAAAGGAAGAGCAACCAAAATCCAGATAAAGAATGAGAGAGTTAGAATCCAAGGAAGCATGTTTTATGTAAAGGAAATGAGTTTATGAAGAATGCCCTGGCAGGATAATCTGAAAAAAAGTAGTGGATATCTAGAAAACCTGCCACTGGGGTTCACCTTAAGTAGGCTTGGGTCTGGATAATGAGAGAAAGGATTGCTTCACCAGTTGCAGGAGCTTTAGAGAGTGAATTGTGACTGAGGCTAGTTGGAATAAGATAATCTTAAGAAGCAAAATCAAATTCAGAAAGAACCTGTCACAGAAGAACCTGAACTGGTTTATCTGGTGAGCTAGACCAGGCTAAAGTTGTGTAATTCTTCGCATTTGATGTTTGTACTCAGAGGCACCTCTTACCTTTTGTTAGGAACATACTGCTCATCCTAAAAGGTAGATCTAAGAGTGACCTAATGAGAAATCTTCCCAAGAGATAAGACTGTGTTCTGTGTTCTCAGATGGGGATCCAGGGAAGAGACACCTTTACCTGGAATTTGACCATGTTGGGGCACCCATGTAGTTATACTGCTCTAAAAAGCATTAGATTATCACAGATGTAGCCAGTTGGATCTCTTAATAAGAGTACACTGCTAATGAGGTGATACCAGAGTCAGAGGGTACTTGTAGGCATGTGACAGCTTTTATATAATAGATGCCCTATGAAGCATCTGTATCTGAATCAGTGATAATCTATCAACAGTATTGGAGAAAAAATTAAAAGCACCAGTACTGTTGTCCTTCTGTTTGAGGTTTGCCTTTGCATTGAGGTTCTTATTTCATCTTATCACTAGAAAAAGTTACTTTTTATTCTTGTTTTTCTATTACAGAAATCGATGACTTGGATGCCATTGTACCTGCAGTAAAGAAATTAAAAGTACTTTCATACTGAAAACATATCAAATCATTTTTACTGTGTAAATTGCATTCTTAACATTTTGTATTTTGTAGGATTGCTCTCATTTTGAGACAAGGGCTATAAAATGTGTTTGCTGTCAGAATTCAATCCTTTTTATAATTGGGTAATTCTTCGTCTGTATAATTTTTATTAACTTTGAGATTCTTATACAGAAAATAGTTGCTAAGTTAAAGTAGTAAATTAATTTTAGGTCCTTTCATCATTTCTTAAGCAATTCTTGAGCACTTAAAATTTAAGGTTGTTTTAGAGGAAAGCTTGTGAGTAAGAGGAACCCAAGGAGAGAGAGTTTCCAAGTTAAGTTCAGGGTTTAGTGACATTTGGGTCAGGGCAAAAGGTATGCCTAAGGCTAAGTCCGGCCACTAAGTAGCTACTGCTCTCCTGGCAAGGATTAATTAGCACATTCTATTAAGATATCCCCCATGGCAGTTGCCCTTTCAAAGCAGGAGGAAGACACAGAAGAAAGAAAAACGTTTTATCATTTATATTAGGGTAGGAAGTGAATCATGGGGTAAAGTAGATGAATAGTCCTTCATTTAAAAAAAGTGTCTTTTTTGCAATCTTGATGTAATGCACTTTTTATAAGGACATGAGATCGTAAATAAAATTTTGTAAAGAATTGCTAAACTTAAGTGTCCTTAGTGACTTATTTGTACTGCTCACAAGTAATGAGTCATATTCTCTTCCTAGGCTAAACCTTCCTTGGGCAACTGGTTCAGCCCTGCTGCATTTTACATAAGAGTACTTTACTGGCTGTCTTCTGCTTATTCTTCATTCCCAATATTCAGTCAGATTTTCTTAAGGGACCAGTATACTCCCTCACATCCATTAGTAAAAGCCACTTTGAAGACTTTCAGTCATTCTTGTTGGGTTGCATGTAGAACATTGCAAAGCATGTCCAGGAAGTAGCATGGTGGGATAGGGTAAATGTCAGTAGATAAGCATGCAGATCCTTAGATTTAGGAATCAGATGTAAGATAATAGGTTCCTTCTAATGGATTTTAAATTCTTCATTTTGTCAACCTGTGGTTACATTTCTACATCTGATAATTCGTGGAAGAACCTATTAACTTCACAGATGGGTAGAAAAAGCATTCAATAATGTAAATACTCTGAATTGATTTAAGTATTCCAAGAAATTGCTATGAGACAGTTTGGAAATCCAAGAATATTTGAAAGAAAGAAATGTAATTAAAAAATTATTTTAGGAGCGGCATCTGTGGCTCAGTGAGTAGGGTGCCGGCCCCATGTACGGAGGGTAGCGGGTTCATACCTGGCCCTGGCCAAACTGCAACAAAAAAATAGCCCGACATTGTGGTGGGCGTCTGTAGTCCCAGCTACTCAGGAGGCTGAGGCAAGAAAATCGCCTAAGCCCAAGAGCTGGAGGTTGCTGTGAGCTGTGATGCCACAGCACTCTACTGAGGGTGGTGAAGTGAGACTCTGTCTCTAAAATAAAAAAAAAAATTAAACTCAATTTTGTCAGCTAGCTTAAGCACCTGTAGTTAAATTAACTCTTATATAAAAGCAGAAGTTACTACACTTTTTTTCAGAGGCCTACAGGTTTTTTGAAGATGCCATTGAGAAGGATAGTGCCACTAATACAAAATAGCTTTACTCCCTACTGGATCCACTTTTATCCAATTTTAGTTATTTAAAATATAAGTAAAGTGACCAAGTACAGTGGCTCACACCTATAATCTTAGCACTCTGGGAGACCAATGAGGGCCAATCACTTGAGCTCATGAGTTCGAGATGAGCCTGAACAGGAGACCCTGTCTCTACTAAAAATAGAAAAATTAGCCAGGCCTGGTGGTGTGCACCTAAGAAGCTGAGGGAGGGGGAAATCACTTGAGCTACACTGATGCCACTGCACTCTATCCACAGCAACAGAGCAATACTATGTATGTCTCATAAAAAAATAATAAAAGTACTACAATTTTTTTTTTTTTTTTTGAGACAGAGTCTCAAGCTGCCGCCCTAGGTAGAATGCTGTGGCATCACAGCTCACAGCAACCTCCAACTCCTGGGCTCAAGCGATTCTCCTGCCTCGGCCTCCCAAGTAGCTGAGACCACAGGCGCCTGCCATAACACCTGGCTATTTTTTTTTGGTTGCAGCCATCATTGTTGTTTGGCGGGCCCATGCTGAATTCGAACCCGCCAGCTCAGGTGTATGTGCCTGGCACTTTAGCTGCTTGAGCCACAGGTGTTGAGCAAAAGTACTACAATTATTGTTTAGCAATATTTAAATATATTTAAAATATAAAAATATTGACTTTCAAAATTTTACTGATGTATTGACATACATAATAAACTGTACATATTTATGGTATACAATTTGATAAGTTCTGATATATGTGAACAGCTATAAAACCATCACCACAATCTAAGGCATACATACTCAACACTTCAAAAGTTTTCTCTTTACCCCTGGTAATCCTTCACTACCTTCTCCCATCCCTAGGCAACAGTTGATGTGTTTTCCATCACTATACATTAGTTTGCTTTTTAAAATTTTTTTTCGACAGTCTCACTCTGTCACTTGGGCGAGAAGTACTGTGGCATCAGCCTAGTTCAAAGCAACCTCAGTGTCCTGGGTTCAAGTGATCCTTCTGCCTCAGCCTCCTAGTTGCTTGGACTACAGGTACACATCACCACGCCTGACTGATTTATTTTTGTAGAGAAAGAATCTCTTCATGTTGCCCAAGCTGATTTCAAACTCTTGGCCTCAACTGATCCTCCCTAAGTGCTGGATTTGCAAGCAGGAGCCACCATAGTTGGCCTGTTTTTTGATATAAGACAAAACTGTTTAGGTGCCTTGCCTCCTTTCTGACATATGCTTAAATTCTCATTTTCAACATTTTAATACCCTTTTAACTCCTGTGTACTCCTTTGGTTTTCCTCTTTGGACCATCACTGGGAAACTTTACCTGTGTTGCTTTATACTTGGCCGTGTTTGAAATAAATATTCATGGTTTAACTAGGACTTCTATGTGTTTGGAAGAGAAAGGGTAGGTTTTTACTTGTCTGTCATCTTGATCAACCATTTTAGTGGTGCTAATATTTAGGATGTAATATATGATATATTCCCTTATACTTCTCTGGTGTTTTACTATTTCCAAGGCACTTGTCTATTTAGCAAGCAATTATAAATGTCACTGTGAGGTTGACAGGATAGGGATCAACTGTTTTAAGACTCTATCAATTGGGTGGCGCCTGTGGCTCAGTGGGTAAGGCGCCGGCCCCATACACCAAGGGTGGTGGGTTTGAACCCAGCCCTGGCCAAACTGCCACAAAAAGATGGCCAGGCGTTGTGGCAGGCGCCTGTAGTCCCAGCTACTCAGGAGGCTGAGGCAAGAGAATCATCTAAGCCCTGGAGTTGGAGATTGCTATGAGCTGTGACGCCACGGCACTCTACCGAGGGTGATAAAAGACAACTCTGTCTCTAAAAAAAAAAAAATTTGTCAATCAAAACAGAAACCACAGCAGAAACAAAAACTTTATTATGTATCTTCCATATCCTTAGCACAGTCTTGGATGGTAATAAAAAAACAATTCAAGTAGCTTATAATTTAACTGTAAACAGAAACATCAAATACAACATAAATAATTGTTTAGTATATAACCTTGGTAGATATCTAATAAATGTTTCTTAAAATTTAGTGTTATAAGGCTAAAATGGAAATGCCATCTGTGGTGAGGAAAGACCATTTCAGTATGGATTGGCTTAATGGAGGAGATGGGTTTGAAATAAGCCTTTAAGAGGTGAGTAGGCAGGGCACGGTATTCGGACTATTTTTGAATAGAGTGTCTGCACATGAATAAAATAGCAGAAAAACAGAGAAGACCAGATTGTGTTAGGTGTAAAGGACTAATTAAGGCATGGGCTTTGATTTTACAGAAAATAGGAAATCTTAGATAATTTGTGCATAAAAGTAATATCACTAAGACTTTGTTTCAGGGTGTGGCCATTCTTTGGCAAAGCAGCAATGAAGGCAGTGATGGGGACAGGAAACTGATGGGAGGGAGTGTTGTTTAAACAGGTAAGTGAGAAGATAGGACCTTGACACAATAGCGCTAGAGACCTTAGAGGGCACAAGAAGTATATTTGGTCCTATAAAGTTTGAAATGCAAAAGAGGCACTTGTTTAAATGTACAATTTACATATATATCTCAGAGAGATACAGAAAGTGCCATTTCCTCTGTGGCAGTGATGCTCTTCAGCAGTCTCTGATGCTCTGCTATGAGAGTTCAGAGATACACCTCGGTTTGGAACTTGCTTTGTATTTTCCTATGGAAATAATGCCACATTCTAGAGTTTGGCCTTTAGTAAGTATATCACTATGACATTGTTGCCATTAGGGAAATACCTTTTAGCTCCAAGTCAAATACAGGAACTATCTCCAGGCATACAAGTACCACAGGTAGCAGCTGGAAGGGCTTGGGCACTGTTAGCTCTTGGCAGTTTAGAGTTGGGTCACTTTCTATTTCCGTAAAAGAAGTGACCTCCCCTGGTCACTTATTGCCCCAGAAAAACAGACCTTCCCTACCCTGTTTGTCAGGGATGGAACACTTGCTGACACATACATTCAGGCAGGTCTTAAATCAGATGACATATAATTACCAAAAGTGGAAAAATCACACTAAAGTTTTGATAACTTACTAGGCACAAATAGACCATTTCATTCTGATTTTGAATAAGATCCAACCATGAAAAAGTAGTTTTATTTTGTTTTTTAAATAACTCCACCTCTTCCTTATACTGTTCAGTCACGCAGATAAATTCCACACAAGAATGCATGTATATATTTTCATCCAATGGCTGTTCTGATTTAAATGACAAAATATACATATGTACACACTTTAACATACAGGTGATAATGATACTCCTCATCGTCAGCTTCTGGGCTGTCCATCTGAAGTCAGCTCATACCTGTAAGACAGTTGAGTTTGGATTTACGTTAGCAATGTGAGTGTGTCATGGTGACAACAGGACAAGCTGCCTCCTCCTGCCTGCCTGGGCCTCCGTGAGACCAGCAGAACCCATCTCTCTCTAAGGTAGCCAGTGAGGGTTAAGACAGAGTTTACAGAGGTCCTTTAGGTGAGATCTGCAGTCAGGGAAATCTTAAAAAACATATTAATCTGCTTCCCTTCTTGATAACCAAAGGAGCTGAAATAGTACTGAAGAAGGAACACTTTGGAGAGAATATGGGCAGGTGAGATAACCTCTTGACTAGCAGCTCACAGTGACGAAAAAAAGGCTGCACTTACCATTGTGAAAAGCCCTTAATCAGATCTTCCTTTGATAGGTCAATCAGTACCTAAACAATCACAAATAATTAGTTCCCCTCCGAAACACTGCAGTAAGGAGACACATTGGGATAAACTGAATTGACCATAAGCATCTGTCTGGATTCCAGAGCTTTGACCAGGGGACCTTTTTATTTTTTAATTTTAGAGATGGGGTCTTGTTATGTTACCCAAGCTAGAGTGCAGTGGCTGTTCACAGGTGTGATCATGGCACACTGCAGCCTCAAACTCCTGGGCCCAAGAAGCCCTCTGGTCTTACCCTCTCAAGTAGCTGGGACTACAGGCCCCCCACTGTGCCAGCTCCCAAGGCTCTTTTGCCTTTGGCTTTCACCATGGAGCTTCTCCAGAGGGATGGTGCAGCAGACCTCAGTGTCCTGGGAAAGGTGATTTGCTGTTTGTTGTGTTGGAATTTACTTCAGGAATTCCAAGTACTTGAAAACTTGAATTCCTTTTCAAGTTTATTTAAGAATGTTATTTTAATGGAAAGAGAAATTTTTTTCATCTGTAAAATTAGAGATAACACCACCTACTAAATAGAAGTGGGCTTTAAAAAGATGCATATGAGAAGGTGCTTATTAAAATGCCTGTGGCTCAAAGGAGTGGGGCTCCGGCCCCATATGCCGGAGGTGGCGGGTTCAAATCCAGCCCCGGCCAAAACTGCAAAAAAAAAACCCAAAAAACAAAAAAGTAAAAACAAACTACAAAGCATCGGACAAGTGCCATATCTTTGGTCTCTTCTTGGCATCTTCTTGGGGGTTATATTTCCTCCACATGTACTTTACATAAAATCCCATCACAACAAAAACTTTGACCTAATGAGACCCAAGCTTCCTACAATGCTGTATTTATCAAAACAATACTTAATATCACATTGGAATACTTGTGGAATGATGGATTAGGATTAGGTTCTTGAGTTTGTTAAAATAGAGTTCATCCATATTTTATATCTCTGTATTCTTTAATTTCAAGAATATGAAAAACAAACTCTCAATGAGACTCTCAATGAGTAAACTCTCCTGGAAGTCAGTTCTATAGTAACAGGCAGAACTATTTCATCAGAATTTCTGCAAGGATGTATTCAACAATAAACTCCAGTCGAAGTACCAGGAGTGACAGAGGACCAAGAGACCCTCTCTACGTACCTTTCCTAACTCCTTTCTTCTGTGTGAGCCAAGGGGTCTACTGTTTTTCACTGCGACATCTAGTGACCTCTTCTTTACTTCTTCCATGGGAACAAAAAATTCAAATCTTTAAGAAGCAAAAAGTCAGGGAATGAGATTTATATATTTCAATCAGTTTTGTCAAAAACCTAAAGTATTTCATTCATTTCCCTACCAAAATGGGAGATAGAGACTATTAAGAGTATCTACTAATATAACAGATCTGGCTCATAAGTACTCAACACACCACTGTTAGAGATCATCACTGTCCTGTGTTGTTCATAGAATTCCAGGGAATTGTCAGGAAGATGTTTGCCTCTTTGAGAAGTGACCCAGACTGCTGTGACTTGGAGTCTGCATCTTATTCCTTACTCCTACCCTGGCTACCACTCTGAGCTGTCCTTTCTTACCCTGAACAGTACCTACTTAGAGGAACACTTCTGCCCCTCTCGCAGGTGTTTTTCTGATCTCCTAAGGGCTAGGTTTGCTGGAGTTACATGCAAAATAGTGGCCATCCCTCCTGAGGAGTAAAGCAGAGAAATCTCTGTGTGGAAGCTTTGTAATATATTCACAAGAGCCCCCTAGACTCCTTACTTCTAGTTTTATTTTTAGGGCTGGGGTTCTCAAGTCTGCCTTCTAAATAATCCAGGCTAATCTTGCTATTTTAATTTTGAGAATTACTAACAGATTAGGCTTGTCACAAAAGTCAAATGTTAAACTTTTCCCTCCTGTGTTCCTGCATAAGCAATTTTGGAATGCTTCTATAATTGTGTCAGAGCTCTCTTTGAAGGCAAAGTCATTTACTTGGGAGGTTCTAGAATATAGCATGGTGCCTAACAAAGTATTCAGCAAATGTTGAATGGACGAAATTTCCCTTCCCCACACCCTTTCTTAATACTGTTGAACTCAAAAATGTAGTTCTTGGGGCGGCGCCTATGGCTCAAAGGAGTAGGGCACCAGCCCCATATACTGGAGGTGGTGGGTTCAAACCCAGTCGCGGCCAAAAACTGCAAAAAAAAAACCCCAAAGGCTCGGTGCCTGTGGCTCAACGGGCTAAAGCGCCAGCCACGTACACCTGCGCTGGCGGGTTCGAATCCAGCCTGGGCCCACCAAACAACGACGGCTGCAACCAAAAAATGGCCCGGCGTTGTGGCGGGCGCTTGTAGTCCCAGCTACTTGGGAGGCGGAGGCAGGAGACTCGCTTGAGCCCAGGAATTGGAGGTTGCTGTTAGCTGTGATGCCACGGCACTCTATCCAGGGTGACAGCTTGAGGGTCTGTCTCAAAAAAAAAAAAAAAAAATGTAGTTCTTGAAGGAACATTAGTTCTTAGACATGGCCCAAAGAGGAATCAGTACAATTCTTTTAAAATGTGTACTCATTGACTAGGATAAGAGGGAACCAAAATTATAAGATATAATACTCTTCTCCATGTTGCTAAAAATGTCTTCTCAGGATACTGAAGTAGAAGGAAACAACGATGAGATTCAGACTTTTGTACCTTGAGTGTTGTCAAGAATAAAAACATTTAGGATAAAACTTATCATCACAGATTAAAAATAATTAATATGATTAGAGTCTATCTACCAGTCTTGTCCTCAAGGACATGGGACGAGCCATGTGGAGAAGGGGAGGCTGTTTTATTGCCACGTGTGTTTTGTTGCAGGAGAAAAGAGGGGCTAAAAAGCCTAGAGCATTAGAGGAAATTTAGGTCCTCAGGTTCAAAGAATGTTTATTTTTAACTGCTGGAACTAAGACAGATCATAAAAGAAACATATTGACTAGATAGGTTCAAATCCTTTTACTACCAAAGAGATTTCATTTAAAGAGAAAGAGTAGGGACCATTCCATAATTAGGAACACTTTAGCCAGCCTGTACCAGCAGTAAATGTGGGGAGACATTCTGATAAACTGCCCCGGCACTCCTCCCAAGAGAATAGAAGCTTCAGGAAGTCAGAGATGCTGGCAGGCGGCCAGGCAGCTTAGCAAATACTTGAACAGATAAGGCGCTCTAGGCAGGCCCACAGCCCACTTACGTCTCATCAAACAGGGGTTCCAGGGTCTTCCTCTTCACTGAAGTCTTCTTACGAAATGCCCACCTCCTTTCTGGCAACAAGTAGACACGGACGTAGGGATCAGCTCCACTGCTGGTACATGGTGTCAGGTTTCTGATTTGGTTTCAGAGATATTGAGAGAAAAAAGGCCCCTGGTTTTCAAACTTGGAAAATAGTGAGAGAAAACTATACTGGCTATTCAGTTGTATCCTCAGCCTTGAGGATATGGAATGCTTTGTACTCTAAGATGACCAAAAGTGAATGTCTGCAGAATTAGAAGACAAAATGTCAGATGCATGGTTTCAAAAACATGCATTTTTATGCTTTTGGGTAAATCAAGTACCTTCCATCTAAGGAAAGTTAGAGATTTCGTCTTGGGAAAATGTACTGCCTATCAGCTACCCCAGCCCCCGTGACAGTTTTGCAGTGATGATATCTGAGCCCCGCCCTGGGCTCGGAGCCCATCAGCACTGCTGGAGAATGATCACCAAAGTAACCCTTCAAAGTCTTTGTCCAATCTCATTTCGTCGCAATGTGTTACTCATTTACTGTGGGACTACATGCCCCACTCATTGCCTCAAGGGCCCCTCCTCTGATTCACAGTCACCCAGTGTTCCCACAGGACCTTCCTGGCCCCACAGCCCATTTACCTACAGCCGTTGACCAGCACACGGAGGCAGCGCCGCAGACACACGTAGCGCACTGTGAGCTGAATCTCGCCCAGCCGCCGCTGCCTGTGATCCCCGCTTCTGTAAAGAGAGAATGGTCACCTCTCCTGTCATTGCAAGTGTTGGCCCTCTCCCCCCAAGACAGAAGCATGTCCTATTTGAGGAACATAAAGCCATGTAGGTAAATAATTCTCTGTGAGGTTCCTTTCAGTTGGAGGTCAGTTCCATCCAGCCTTCACATAGAATGGGCCTACTTCACAGTCAGATGGGCACGAACCCTGAAGTGGGGTCTGCCTTTAGATCATGATTCCTTGGAGAACCTTGGGTGAATTCATTTGAACTTTATGATAGTAAGTTCTAACTTGTAGGGCTATTGCAAAGATTGAATTAAATTATAACATGCTAAGGCCATGTAAACCCCTCATACATAATAGCCAATTATTACATAATTCCATAATTTAATCTTTCTACATCATCTCGGTATAATTCTTTAGAATTTCAGGAATGTTTCTACTGGAAGGGACCTTAACCAAAGTCCCGCATCTACTTTAAGTCATCTGTAACCAGAGCCATCATCAGACTACTGGGCTCTCTTTCCCTTGTCCTTTGTCCTTTCATACCGCGCTGCCTCTCAGGAAGATATTTTGTAAAAATCAGAACTTGCATAGAAATTTAAATTCATATCTACTTTTCCATCCAGGGAAGTATTTTTCATGCAGATGATTTTAGAAAAGATTAAGCAGAGAGGTGCATACTCAATGTTGAGGCTGATATCTGTCAGGTCAAAGCAGGAAGAGGCCAGGGAGTTGAGCGAGGACATGCTGGGAGCCAGCCTTGTGGGCGGCCATACGAATGGGGAGGCAGGGCATTTCATGGGTCTGGGTGACTTGATGGGCCCTGGAGAGTGGGGGCCTGGGACAGTCAGGAAGATGGTGGCTGGACTCTTCTTCTCCCCCATGGGCTCACAGAACCCTTTGGCACTGTCCTTGCCTTTGGGCTCTGGGCCTGTCTCTTGGGGTGTGGGCTTGGTGGCAGCAGTGGTAGCACTGGTGGTGTCTGTGGCACTCTTGGATGCTTCTGTGGTGTCAGAAGCAGATGCTGGTGGACATGGCACATCTGCAGAACCTTCTCCCTGGGGTGAAGCTTTGGAACCCTGGTTGGTGGCCACCTTCTTAATGAACAGAGGACCTTTCTTTAGGGCTTCAGGTCCTGTGTATGGGCTTCCCAACTCTCGTTCCTCCACACGCAGAAACTGCAAGCAGATAACAAGGTGGTTTATGAGCTGGGCCCACCACTTCCGCAACCTCAGCCATGGTGCTTCTCCTTCCCCTTTCCCCTTAGTTGCCAATTATCGAGATCACGTCCTAGGGACTTCCATTTCCAGCAACAAATTTGGGGGCCCAATATCTGCCAAAGTTTATTAGAAATGCCAAATAAAATGAAACAAACAGCCTTTTAAATGCCTAGTCAAATTCATAAGAAAGTAAAGATAATTTTTTTTAAAAAGAGAAAAAAAAATTTTAAGAGAAAAATAAAAATTAAGCCTTCCTAGGGTCATTTACCAACCTTGGAATTCAAAGAGTTGGGAGAAGAGGCTTTGGGCCAATGTGAGACCAAGAGCTGAAGGGAGACCCATGAAATTAGGATCTCTTTAATCTAGTAAAGAAGTAGTCTAGGATGAAAATTCCACCCACCAGCAAAGACTGATAATAAGATGTGTCCGTCTTAGCCTGTCCCCCTCTGGTTGAGGGGGACAAAGTCTTCAAATATGAGTTTTGAGTTCCTATTTATGCTACCTGTGGAGTCTTACGACCCAGAGTTAACATAAGAATTGACTCAGATTTATAATGCCCCTGAGGTGCTTAGCTGCAGCAAAAGGAGAACCTCTTCAAAGAGAACCACCTCAGTCCAGGCCATAAAGGAACTCTGAGCATATGTTTGCATTCTGTCATGTTTATGTGTTTTATATGTTTATATTCTATCAAAAAAGACCATATGGATTTGGAAAACTTAGAAATGAAAAATTGCCATTATTACAAACTATGAACAGGTCAAACAATAAACTAGGCATGGTCAAAGAAAGAATTGATGGTCTGGAAGATAGCACTGAAGAAATTAGAATATAGCACCCTGAGATAAAGAGATGGGAATGAAGGTGAAATCAAGAGACATGGTGGATAGATGAGGAATTCTAGAAACAGGAGTATAAAAGAATGGAAGAGAGACAATATTTGAAGAGATAATGGTTGACAATATTTCAAAATTGATGAAAAACATGCCTCCATCTCCTGTTTTCTTCCAGACACATAGCAGGTACTTAGTGCTGGGACAATTCACCTTGATCCATAGCCAGAGCTCCTCTCCTCTCCCCTCCCCTCCCCCAGGGAACAGGAGCGACTTACCCGAAGCACCAGCCTCATAGAGATGAGGCTATCCAGGCCTGAGTGGTCCAGCTGAAAGCGCTGCTCAAGGGTGAGGTCAGCGTAGGGGAGGATCTGGCATAGGGGGAACTCCAGCACACCCAGAGCACAGTCTTGGTCATCATCAAGCACCTGGGTAGTGAAGCAGTCACAAAACAAGAGTATGACCAAGCCCCACTGCCCTGCCACGTCTGGGTTCACTTCAGTAAGTGTATATTGTGCTGCTATTAGCTTCTGGTCCTATTCTGGAAACTGCCTTCAGTCCGAGGAAGACAGTGTGACTCAGGGTAGAGGCAATTATGAGCTACATGAAGTCCGTCTGTCACATGCCCAGGGCCATGGGGGCTTCAAGGACTGACGAGCTATGCTACTTCATGTTGGCATCCAGGCAGGGCTCGGGACCCAACAGATCCCAGCTCCAGTACTTGCTGCTATGAGATCTCAGACATATCATTGTTTTAGCCTCTCTTGCTCATATGTTTAAAAAAAAAAAGATAACTCTCTCCCACAGATTGTTTATGAAGATTAAATGATATATTTTTAAAGAAAGAAGTACTCCATTATTAATGTCCTGGGTAGCACCAATTGCTCCAGGTGGACATCAGCTAGACAGACCTTTGCAGGGAGAGCCAAGGGACTTGAGGGGTTGTCCTCTCAGCCTCCTGCACGATGGCCTCGGGCACGAGCCTTAAGGAGATGAGGCCCTGTGGAGCCTCGGTGTCCTCTCCTCCCCACAGGGGGCTGACTACACACTGCCAGGATTTCCTGTGCCGTAGGATGCACTTCAAGCTCCCCACCTGCCTGGACTAGAAACCTCTTAACTTTGTTTCAGGAGCCCAGTTTCAGGCAAACCTTCAGATGGAGCTGCTCAGCTGCCACATTCTGCACAAAAAAGGAGAACACTTGGCTCCATACTGGGTCCTTGCTGTGGGGACAGGTCTAGGAAGAGAAGAGGGAAAGATCATTGAAGGGTCAGCTGGGGCAGAGCTGGCCACCAGGTATCACTGGGAACCTGACCTGTGTCTGCCCAGGAGTCAGACCCACGCACACTGCAGCCAGCCAGATTCAACAGCAGGGAGTGCTTTGCCAGGAGGTTTGTGGGACCGAAGATTACCCTGGCCTTGGAGCACACTTCAGGGAGGAAGCGGCTGACAGGATTTCTGCTTCTGGACAGAGAAGCCTCCCGGTGGAAGGGACGTGGGCTTCAGAACCACAGCTGAGCTTGGTAGCCTGTGCCCTTGGGTAAGTCATTTATTTCTGCTTCTCATATTCTTCAACTATAAAACTCTTTTGTGAGATATTGTGACAACTAAATAAAATAAAGGGCTCCGAGACAGTCAGTGAAAGGCAATTCTCTTGTCTTTTGCCACTCTCCCTGAGAAGGGCTGGGGCCCATTTCCTTTCCCCGGGATTACACACCAAGCTACCTTACCTTACTTGTGTGTGTCTTCTCGCCTACGGATAGTTTGACGTAGGAGGAAGGGTCTCTGCTGACCTTATTCTGTGAGGGAACAAATCCACAACAATGAAGGTGGCGCATGAGCTTCAGCTTGAGATAGCCCCACCCTGCCCACCAAGGGTATCAGTGGGACCTGGGTCCAGCCAATGGCTTCCCTTTGAGAGGCTACTCTGGGTCTCCCAGGCCCCCCAGGCTGTCATCACTGTGCAGGACAGCCAGAGGGCTTCCAAGTTAAAGACCAGAGGCCACAGCTGGGCCTGGCTGGGCACAGACTCTTATTCTCTGAGGCCATGAAAACAGAGTAAAGCCAAGTTCTGGCTCTTCTTTATAGCTGCATGACCCAAGCAGGCACTTAACCTGTGAGTCCTGTTTGTAGAATGGCAATAAAAATTAATGATACACAGTCATCATGGGACTCTCTAAGGATAACAAAAATGGGGGACAAATTGCCAAGTCCAGGCCTGGCACAATGGACTCAACAATCAGACCTCTTGCTAGCCCAGGGCCATGTGTACATTGTTGCAGTTACTCCAGGGACTAGGAGCCATGATGGCTCTCACTGGAGTGTTCACTCACCCTGGCAAACCTAGAGAGTTTTTTGGCTTGATATTCACCATTCAGGTAGTCAAAAGGGTTTCTCTGCAGCAAAAGAATAACAGAGTTAAAGGAACACGTGGACATTCGAAAGTGATGGGCACAGGGCGGGGTGTGTGTGAAAGTCTGGACCTGTCGCCACTCACCGGCAGGTTGCAGGCACTCTCCAAGAAGACCACAAGGATGGCAGTGGAGAGACCACTGTGATCCTGGAAACAGACACAGACCTTCACTGGGTGCCCACAACAGCAGGACACACAGACGGGTTTTGGAGAAGTCTACTTGTGGCAGAAAGAAGCCAGCCTTAGGGGCCAGACTACCTGTACGATCTCTCACAACCTGGATTTTTATTGTTATTTTATTTATTTATTTGTTTGTTTGTTCATTAATTTTGAGACAGAGTCTCAAGTTGTCGCCCTGGGTAGAGTGCCAGTGCATCACAGCTCACAACCTCCAACTCTTGGGCTTAAGTGATTCTCTTGCCTCAGCTTCCCAAGTAGCTGGGACTACAGGCGCCCACCACAATACCCAATTATTTTTGTTATAGTTGTCGTTGTTTGGCAGGCCTGGGCTGGGTTCAAACTCGCCTGTTCTGGTGTATGTGGCTGGCGCCCTAATCGCTGAGCTACAGGCGCCAAACCTACCTAGCTTTTTATTGAGGCTAAGAAAGAATACCCCTGCAGCATGAAAGATTCAAGTTAGACACAAAGGTGGATTTCCCCATGTACTCGGCTGACAGGCACTGACACAGCTCTAAGGACCCCTCATCCCTGAAGGTGATGGAGATGCTCAGAGCTGCTTGCTGGAGTTCCCCTCTGCGGAGATGGCTGAATGACATGTTCTCTAGGAGGTGAGCAGGGACAGGGGCCATCTCCCTCCCATCCTCCATCTACAAACTGCCTGTGTCACATGGGGCCCTCCACCTTCCTGCGAGGAGCCCTTGACACCTGCACTCACCTCCATCAGAGCATCCTGGTCAGTGAGCAGTGAAAGCCACTCCAGCCGCAGGTGCAGTCGCCCGCTGGTTGTGTCATTCAGGACGAACCACTGTGGGGTGAGGATGGGGAGGGAAAGCTCAGGGTAAGGACCAGGGAGATGCTACCAACCCTCTTTGTAGCCCAGTCCTGGGACCTGGTAGGGCCCTAGTAGGGCTCCAGGGGAAAGTGACCAGCCCAGATAGGGTACGTCCTGGGCTCAGGAGTGATGTGGTTATAGGAAGGAGGAAGTGCTATAACTTTGGGATGGACATAGCCTGCCTAGCCTGCCCTCCCCTGTGGTGTGACTGCCCCCTGCTGGGGGTCCTTGGGCTGTGGGCACTTCTCAGGGAAGCTTCTCCCAACCCAGACACTGGGGAGTCCTTGGAGCCATCTGTGCTTCAGCCAGCTTTTGCCCGAGGACGCCATTCCGTAGGGGTGAGGCAACATGGGCTGAGGCAACATGCCGAAACTCCCCGGGGCTGCAGGTACCAACTCTACCTCATCCACCACTCTGTTCAGCATGACATCTCCGAGGCAGATCTGCAGGCTGCAACACAGGGAGAGAGGTCAGAGGAGGTGGGCAGCAGTGTTCACGTATCCCAGGGGGCCATTAGGACAGGATCTTATTCATCCCATGGAACCAATGGGAGGCCAGGGTTGGCTCCAGTGAAGGGAAGGCTAACCAGCCATCAGGGCTGTTCCTAGGGGTGTGCTGCCAGGGGAGCAGTTGGCTCCCCACCCACCAGGGGCATAAGAAGAGGCTGCTGGACACAGCCCCCGTGGATTTCTCAATCACAGTGCTACTGGCATTTTGCCTGGGATGATTCTTCATTGTGCAAAACTATCCATGCATCGCAGGAATTCAGCCTCCCGGTCCCATGCCCTCTAAATGCCAGAGGCATCGCCTCTTGCAGTCATTTTTAACAACCCCAAATGTTCTTCCATTTCCAAAATTGCCCCACGTGCCCTGAAAGGGATAAGTATAGTTGACGTGTGTGTGTGTGTGTGTGTGTGTGTGTGAAAGAGAGAGAGAGAGAGGAGGTAACACCCACATCACAGCCTGCCCCTGACCTGCCTCGAACCAAGCCCAACCCCAAAAGGGCCTGATAGCCAGAGAGAAAAATGCAACTGTTAGAAATGTGTTTGAGCCCAAAACACAGCAGAACTCAATGACATAAAGCCATACTTCTAATCTGCAATTGTACAAAACTGCAACTATTCTCCTTAAGATGGAAAACAAAAAGTGAAAGCAACATCTGCTGGGGAGCAGTGCCCCTCCCACTTTGCTGTGTTCCTGGGGACAAGGTACACAATACAGGAGGCTGAAGAGTTAGGTAGAACTCCCTTCCCTGCCTCCTAATCTGAGACGAGCAGGGTTCACAGCCACAAGCAAAAGTACACACTTGAGGGGCCTCTCCCCCACTCATACAGCACAGATTCTACTTGTTTTTCAGTGCTGTGGAATATTCTATAGTGGAGTAATGGCAAATTTATTCAAACATTCAGCCAATACCCTCAGAGGCTAGACATGCACACTTCCAGGAGATTGTTCTTCTGCAGTGAACATTTCCAATTGTAGTGTTTATTTTATAGGAGATTCCTGGGAATGGGACTGCTGGACCAAAAGACATAAATTTGAGGGTTTTCAGCCAGCCCATTCTGGCAACATTAGTCCTCCCATAACCCTGAAGGAGCCACCGGTGAGAGGAGCAGCCAGGGTTTCTTGGGACCAGGCATGTGGCCATCGTGCCAGCCTTGCTGACTACTCCACATGGGGACTCTGGGTACATTATCAGGAAGGCAGAAAGCAAAGCCAAAGGTATACAAACTGTGGGGCCCTCTCTGTACCCCACCAGGTCCTAGGTCAAGTCTAGGCACTCAAGAGACATCTAGAAAGATTTGTGGCAGGAATGTGGAATGATGGGGCAGGTTACCTGAATCAATCACCATGTCAGAGTGACCAGAGAGGGTTGCAGGTTTGTTGGAAGCAGGGGTACTTGTGCCCCAAGGCCTGGCCCAGCACCCCAGGGGAAGGAGGCTGCCCCCAAGCCCACCTCTGCCATCCTCCTCACCTGCCCAGGAAGTCATCCCTGTCAGGATCCTCATCATACAGGTCCACCTCCAGGTCCTGCCCCGGAACCTCATACACCATGAACTAGAAGGAAAGATGGGTGTCTTGAGCTGCAGGCCACCACGGCCAATGAATCGACCTTCCATTCGGCACAAGGGGAGCCAATTCCCAGCTCAGAGCCCTGGCAGGCCCCTGGCCTTCTCAGCACTTTGAGAACCCCACCCGTGAGAAAGGAGCGATGTCTTTCCCTGCAGGGAGCAAGAGAGGATTAGAGACATCTGCTCCTGTGGCAGAGCGGGTACTCAGGGGACAGTGGCTGCTGTCCATTCTACATGGGACTCGCAGCTTCCAGAGCACCTGCCCGTCACACTCTCCCAGCCCCCATGGGTTTTAACACCAGGAAGCTCAGCTACCTTTTATCACCCCTGCACCCCCTCCATCACCCCAGATGTAATAAAGCACCCACATGATGTATAGGGAGGGGACACCTTGGAGGTGACCTCAGAGCTTCCTCTGAGGGTCTTTTACTTTGATCTAAAAACTTCCAACAAAGCCAACTCTGGTGGGGAGGGAGGTAGGAACTTGCCCGTGGCTGGCCCTCCAGTGGGGCCAGGGTGGCCCTCCTCTGGAAGCTTGGTAGATACGGGAAGTAGAAATCACAAAGCCATGGCTGCCTGTCTCCAAGGCCCACTCCCCTGGCCTCGTGTTGCCAGTGAGCAGGCGAGGGAAAGGCCCTCCCTGTCTGTGCCTCCAAGAGCCTGGAGGGCAGTAAGGGCTGACAGGAGGAGCCAATAAATCCTCACCTCAAACACCTCGTTCCAGGTGGGGTTCAGGTTCCTATAGATGGTCTTGCTCCGGAAATGCTGCAGGCCGATGCTCACCTTGGCATAGGGGTCTGACTTGCGTGGGAGCCCCAGAAAGTGGTCCTTCTGGGCCAGGTCCTCTGCCTCCAGCAAGTGGACTCTGATCACCCCCTGGAAAATGCCCAAGCCCAGGGCTCACAGTTGCTTCCTGGGCCTTGCCAGTCCCCAACACA
The DNA here is from genome assembly GCA_963574655.1 of Perodicticus potto. Classification (NCBI taxonomy): domain Eukaryota; kingdom Metazoa; phylum Chordata; class Mammalia; order Primates; family Lorisidae; genus Perodicticus; species Perodicticus potto. The sequence goes on along the minus strand of CAUYRH010032287.1, from coordinate 19,167 downwards.
CATAACATCAGAGAAAAAGCCATCAGAGATCATTGCTGCCCCCAGCTCGCCTCTCTGTCATCTGGACTGGGAGTCAGAAGCCAGAGTTGGCAGTGACCTGGGCAAGACCACACAGCAAGTGATGGCTGCATCAGGAAGCCGGCCCACACCCCTGGCCTTCCCTCACTCCCTGCCCCCAAACTGCTGCCGGAATGGCTTGTCCACCTGCAGCCATTTGCCTCTCTGATACAACACCACCTGAAGAGGTTTCCTCCTTTGCTCCAGCCCCACCCACCCACCATGTGACCAGCATGTAGCTCAAGCCCCAGTGTCACTCTTTCTGACACCCAAGTGTACATGCCCTGTGGGCACTGCCTGCTGCTGGCCTAGGTCCCAGCACCCCCATAACAACCCAGCACCGAGTCCCACCCCACCATAGCCTGGGCCGTGCCTAGGGCAGGCCCCTTCCCCATGGTTATTAAAAAAGAAATGAAAAAATATGACTTTTTCAATAAAGAACATAGCACAGGAATTAGGAATAGTTAATGGGGTTTAAGGTATGACTCCTTCCTAGAATTATTATTTTTTAAATATCAGTAAATATATACGCATTTATCCTTTGATCCAGAAATCTAACTTCCGGCAATCTATCCCAAGGGCACTGTAGCAAAAGTGTAAAAAGACAAGCGAGAGGCTATTCATTATATTATTTGTAAAAGCAAAAGACCCGACATAACTGTCCATCAATTGTGAACTGGTTGAATAAGCTTCAGTACATCACATAGTGGGTGCTTTGCAGCTGTTTAAAAGAATGAGGAAAGTGTCAGTCTACCCTAGTATGGCACAATCCTCGTGATATAGTTAGTGATAGAGTTCTGCTCAACCTAGATAGGTGACTGTGGGCAAGTCATTCAACCTCCCTGAGCCTGTCTCCTCCCTATAAAAGGAGGATGCCTCACAGGACAGAAATGAGGTTCCCCGTCTGAGAATACACTCAAGGTAACAGGACACCTCGCCCACCAGCACTTCTGTCCCTTAGTACTGGGCCCAGGGCTCTATGGCCAGAACTGGGTACTCACGCAGGGCAGAGGGAAGCGCAGGTTGGTCACATCCAGCCCCTTCTTCACAGGCACAGTCACGCGATTGGGCAGCACCAAGTGGGCGGCAATGAGGTCCTCCAGCAGGCTGTTTGACAAGTCACTGGAAGACCAGGCATGGCCAGCTGTGGAGGGGAGGCATTTCCTCCCCATGCTACCTGCCTCTCCATTCATCCATCACACAGCTGGAAGCAGGAGCCCAGCTTGGCAGAGTGAACAGCCAAGAGAACATCCCTGACCTCATCTTGCCTGGAAACAGGTGTGTGTCGGGGGGTACACATACACTGTGCCAGCCCCCTATTTTCTGTCCCAATAGTAGCCCTCCCACTACGTCGCCCAGCCCCACTGCTTCCACCCTGCTTTGTTCCCTGAGGCAGCACAGCATGGTAAGAGCAAGGACCTGCATGAGAGTCTCAGCTCTACCACCAGCTCACTGTGCGACTTTGGCAAGTCGCTAGCCTCTCTGTAACTTGGTGTCCTCATCTCTAAAGTGGGGCTCCTAATGCCTACTCCTAAGGTGGCTGTGGGGTCGAGGGAGCAGTCTGAGGTGCTGAAAACAGTGCCTAGTCCACAGCAGGGGCTACGACATAGCTCTCTACTCCCTGAGGTCACTCACGTTCTCCGTTCATTGCCTGACTACCTCCCAGTCTAGGGAGATGGGGACACGGCCTGGAACAGACCTGGCACAATTGTAAGTGCTTAATAAATATTTTTTGAATCAAAGAATGCATGTCTGGATTCTCTTTGTCCAGGGCAGCTGAGATCAGTGTGGCTGTCCCCTGAGCCTGGTGAGCCAGCTGGTGCTAGCCCTGGACAGGCCAACTCTCTTCCTCCTGGGGAGACCTGTCGACTAGGGCTGGCACCCTCTTCTGCTTCTCTCAAAGGGTCTGGGGCTCTGAGAACGGTCTTCACGGGGCCTCAGGGAGGCAGGGTCTCCAGGACCAGCTCCTCCTTGCTGGTCTCTGTTGTGACAGACGCCCCTCCCCTATCTGCATTTGTCAATGTGGTCGGGGAGGCAACACGGCTTCCCCACTCACATGGGTTGAGGGGAGGCTGGAGTGAGGGAGAGAGGAGGATACTCACGGGCACACACCCACTATGCTATCACCACACACACCCGGGTGTTCTAGGGACCCCAAGACAGGCTCTGCTTTTACTGAGGAAGAGCCTGGAAAGGTGAAGTTAACACAGTCACTCGGCTGCTAAGTGACAGAGTCGGGAGCTGCTGAGTCTGATTCTAAAGCCTGTGCTGGCCTCGCACTAGCCCACGCAGCCTCCTCTAGAACCGCGTCGCATCAGATTGGAGCCACTCTCCCCCTGCACTGGGACAGAGACCTCACTGTCCCTCAGTGCAACACTGGCAAAGCACTTCTCCCCCACAGCATGAGTATGTGTGCTTTGGGCAAAGTGCCTGCCCACTGAGGCCCTATGACCCCACTAACCTCCCACCCCCACTCCAAACACATGAACACTTTTGCCCCCACAGAGAGAACCCAGAGGATGACACAGACATTGTGAAATCTTGAGAACAGTCCCTAATTCTACACAAGGGTCACAGGGAGCTCTGAGGACCCCCACACCTGGGCCTTCCCCGGAGGCCCTCCCAGGCACCTACTTGATTCCCGGCGCATCCAGCAGGTTGGTCAGGCCTGTCCAGTTGATCTGCAGGTGCTGCAGGGCAGAGGGAGGCTGTTAGGCTGGAGAGGGCTGGGACCAGGCTGAAACCTTCGTCACCCACCTGAATGGAAAACCCAGCCTGCAGGGGTGTCAGGCAGGTGAGGGGACCCCCAGCCCTGCTCAGGCCTTAGGGGGCATAAAAGGCCCAAGCTCTAGCCTGGGATGGGGTGGGGGCCATCAGGTTGCTGCTTCCCTGCCAGGACCACCTCAGGAGTGGGCTAGTCACAGGGCACAGGCTGGCCTGAACTTTGAGAGCTCTGAGTTTGAGTTTTAGGCTCCACTTCAGGCCATCTGTGACCTCCGAGCTTAGTTACCTCATCTTGGGGAGGGCAGAGTCTAGCTCCACAGGCGCCTCAATGGTTAAACGGGATACAGTGTGTAAGTGCCTGGGGCTAGGTGGGCTTGTAGGGTGGGGTCTGTGGGATCAATGTCTGGGGTCCAGTGGACAAATGCTTACTCACAGGGAGCAGCGGGCCGACCTCTAGTGCCTAGGACTCACCGGCTTCTGAAGGAAGAACACAGTCACGGCTCCTATGAAGGGCTTGTCCACCAAGAGGGGCTCCAGGATGACCCGCAGGGTACCCTGCAACTGGATGGGCACAGACGGCCCCTGAGGGTGCCCAGTCTCCTTCCTTCCCATGCCTGCTGGGCTTGGCCGAGGCCATCTGCTATCTCATTTCATGCCCACACCACCCGCAAATGCCAGGACCAGCTGCCAGAGGCCACTTGCTCTTACTGGGGATATAGAGGCTTGGACACAGCTGTGCCCCATTTGCCAGCTACCAGGGGCAATGAGCTGCCCCCACTGCCCACCTCCCGGTGTGCTGGCCCCCACGGCTGCGGCCTTTGTCTAGATGACCTAGGAATAGCTCCCAGCCCCAACTTAGTTCCTGTATTCCTGGCTTGAGTTAGTCCCACCTCCTGGGTCCCTCAATCGCTGGGCAATGGCTCTTCATCACCCCGAGAGCCACACCACTCGCTTGTGTAGGCAGCCAAAGCCTCTCAGGGCTCCGCAATCAAAGGCAGCTTATGGGGCCCCAAAGCAGAGCTGTAGGTTGGCAAAGCTCTGCCACCACTTCCCAGCCATGTGACCTCAGGCCAAAAATTCCTGTATTGTCACCAGCCTTCTGCAGCCTGCTCTGGCATGAGCCTCTTCCCCCTTCCTTGATCCCCATTCCCAAGGATGGAGCTGAGGCAGCCATGCTGGGCCCCACCTGGATCCCATTCACACCAGCCTGTAGCTTCTGCAGCTCCACACTGATCTCACAGTCGCCGATGTAGCTGAAATGGGAGGGACAAGGGAGGTAGAGAGTGGGCAGCTCCACTGCTCAGAGATGTTAGGAAGCGTGCCCAGCATCACACAACTGCAGCCCGGTGGCCAATCGCCAAGCCTGAACTGTGTCTCTCAGCACATGGCCTCCCTAAAAGCCTCAGCCTTTCTCAGCTCTGCCCAGACCCCTGCACTCAGATATCCCAGACACAGCCCCACCCCTGACCATGAGGGCTCTGGCTCTGGGCACCACCTCACACCATGACAGCCCAAAGATGAAAAGGAGGGGCTCTGGGCAGTACATCCCCCACTTCACATTGCTGCCCCCCACCCCACCCCATCTCTGCCCAGGTCTCTTCCAGGACACAGAACCAGCCATTGTCCGGGCGTTAGGCGTTACTGGGGGTGGAGGTGGGGAAAGATAACGAGGCCTCAGGACAGGAGCCTGAGTCCAGCTGGTGGCTCCCGCCAGGTGATGGGCACAGAGAGCCTGTGAGGGTAAACACCCGGAGACCCTGTCAGTGGGCTGAAGGAGACTAAAGGGAGGAGACAACAGCTGTGGAACATCTGTGGGGCACGGGCATAGGAGCCCAAAGTCGCAAGTCACAGAAATGCCGAGTGCCCCGAGAGGACAGAGGAGACGGTACTGGGAGAATGGAGACTGAAGACCCCATTCTTGGCAAGGGAAAACACTCCCAGAAAAGGGGAAAAACAGAAATAAGCCGAGTGAGGTAGAATAAAAATAATTTAGCTAGCTTACTTTGAAAATAATAGTTGAACTACTTGTCCGGGCGGTTTCTATTTTTACTGGAAGCCTGTGAGGGATATAGCTTACAAACCCCCCTGCACTTTGAAGAACGACGGCCATAGCAGAAGCTGCGTGCAAGGCCTGGGGAGGAACACCAACCAGCTGACCCCTGCCCAGTCAACAGTCAACAACCTTCCACAAGCAAGTACCCATTGCGGGGATTTGTATTATGGTCAGGACAGAGATGAAGGGAACAGCTAGAGCCCCAAGATATGGGCAAGAGGGCTTGTACTCTAACCACAGAGGGAAACGCCTCCAGGTGGAGATAAAGAGAAAATTCCTCTTTTCCACCGATTCCAACCTTCCCCGAGGAATCTGTGTGTGTGACCACAGACAGGAGGCTGCCCACACACAAGGTTCAGGTTCTGGACTTCTCAAGGCTGCCCAGACCCTTAAAGTTAATGATTATAGACAGAATAAGAACTAACATGCTTACTCATAGACACTGCTGACATTTTTGTTTCCTTCCTTATCATACCCCCTCAGCTAAATAAGAAAATAGCCTTCAATAAAAGCTGGGTGGAACAACACTCAGGGCCCCTTGCTGAAGCCCCACAAGCTAGCAGAGGACTCCTATGCCCACTCTTTAAAACTCCATTCTGCGTGTTCTGTCCCTTTATCTCTTGCCGCTTTCCCAGTTGATTGCCACCATTACCACAGGTCCTGAAGGACACTGCCCCCAGGGTAGGATCCTTGCAGATGGGAACCCTAGGAGCTGCCGGGGGCACTGAGTGGGCCAGATCACCTCAGACTAGCATGGTTATTCATACAGGGATCTTGCAGCAGAGGCCCAGGCACCAGCAGTGCTGGATAAACCATCATCATCCCAACACACTTGAAACTGGCCCCCAAATGGAGGTGGGTGATCCCAGAAGTGGCTCCTGTCTTCCCAGTGTGCTCTCAGTGCCAGCCTCTGGGCTAAAGACAGGAAATACGAAATCCCGGAAAGGAGTGGCAACACTTTGGAACTTCAGGAGTTGATCCTCACACCACCTCCAGGAAGACTTCCTAGATTGCATCTCCCTTCTTCCTGACTCAAGCCCATTAAGAACCTCATTTAAAGGAGGTGCCCTTGCCCAATCCCCTGAATTAGTCACTGATGTGTCTTTGTGTCTTGTTTTCCTGAGGAGCCACAAAGCCCAGCTCTCCAGCTGACCTCTCTCAGCCTGCACTTGGAGCTCCCTAGGCCTCACCATGATTCCCCACATCGTCTTGTCACACTTGCTCCCTCTAGCCACATCCTCTCTGAGGCACCTGGTCTGACCCCCCAGTGACCTGGCCTTGGTTTCCAAGGACTCTCTGCTGTCTGGGTTTTGGTACCCAGAGTACACCACGGGATGGGAGAAGCCAGGCCTGTGCCCAGGGGTCAGAGGTGGTTCTCCTGGAACCAGTCGTTCCTCCATTTCATTCACGTGACATTCTTCCCCTTCCTCAGGAAGGACCTTGTGCCCCAGCGCCAGGGTAGGGGTTTCACACCCCGAGTCAGAGTGTATATATGCCTCTCAGTCTTCAAACTGGCTGTTTCCCACAGAGTGTCCCACAGTCCCTGTAGCCCACACCTGGCCCCACAGACAATAGAGCTCACCATATCTGCAGGTCCAGGACCACTTGTCTTCGGTTGCACTTGTTGGTGTATGTCTTGACACCGTTGACCCTGGGGCACTGGGAGAGATGCCAGAAGGCTAGGTGAGAGGGTTCTTGCTGCAGGGCGCAGCTGCCAGCCCATCTCCCAGCCCTGGGCCTTGTCAACAACAACGCACATGACCACCACACTCCCAGGATGAGGGACAAGCACAAAAATCCACACCACAGCCCCTGAGATTTCCCTCCCTGGAATGTGTACCCCCTTTCTCTCCCACCCTGATATTTACTGAATAAATACCAGTAAATATCCCGTGCAGATATTCACTGAGCACTCACTTTGTGACGGGCACCAGACAAGGGGAAGGCCAGGGGCAAGGCGGCCGAGACTGCCCTGATGGGCTCACAGTGAGCACAGGAGACAAGTGAGGAGGGGGCACTCACATGGACACCTGGGGATTGCAGCAATATCTCAACCCAGCTTGGGATTGAGGGTCATTACTGAAGGCTTCCTGGAGGAGGAAGCATTTAAACGCAGTCTGCAAGTGAGTAGGCGTTGCCAGCAGGGCAAGGCAAGAGGCCAGGGCTCCCTGCTCAGGGCTCTGGAATTAAAGTGTCCTAATCCAGGGCCACCCGAGGTAATTTTTTCTTGTGTTATCAGCTTCTACCTCAGCCCAGACTCTTCTTCTCCTATCAGGTAGCATTGGAGTGGGGTCTGGTTATTATCAAGAAAAAACAAATTTTATTTGAATTTGAGTTAATGATATAACCCTGAAGTGGTTAGGGATGAAGTTCACTGATGTCTGCTATTTAGTTTTAAATGAATTTTTAAAAATGAATAGAAAGTCAGACCAGGTAGCTCCTGTTATTCCAGCACTCTAAAAGGCCAAGGCTGGAGGATCCCTTGAGCTCAGGAGTTTAAGACCAGCCTGAGCTCATAAACTTAGCTGGGTGTCACGGCAGGTCCTGGTGAGCACCTGTAGGCCCAGCTAGTTAGGAGGCCGAGGCAAGAGGATCACTTGAACCCAGGAGTTTGAGGTTCCTGTGAGCTATGATGATGCTGTGGCACTCTACCCAGGGTGACAGAGTGAGACTCTGTCTCAACACAAACAAACAAAAAAGGATGGAGAGAGATTCAAGGATGTGGGACAACGCACATACGGCAAAAGGTCAACACTTGTACAACCCAGACGGTATGTATGTGAGGGTCAGTAAATAATTCTTTTAACTCTTTTCTATGTTTGGAATTTTTCAGACTAAAATGTTGGGGAAAAATTCAATAATCCCATGAGAGAAAAGATTCCATTATCTTTTGATTCTCTCCACAGAAAGCGCTAAGTACAAATGCAGTGTCACACAAAACAGTTTGCAGAGGATGGAGCCCAACCTGCAGGGGAGGGTGGTACGGGGACACGTCAAGCTGATAATTTAAAATATCAGGTAGTTTTCCCAGGGTTTGTGATGTGTGTGATATGTCCGCTTGTTAAAATGTATAACTTGTTGTGATTTATTTTCTCTTTCTCCTGTTTAATATTCATTTTTTTCTAATTTTGTGTTTTTAATTTCATATTTTTTTTCTTTAAGAGGGTCCTCTGGTCTCATTGGAAGCCCAGGTTAAAAGAAGGGGTACTGTGACTACCTGCCACAGCCTGGGGCTGCTCCTAGACGAGAGGAGGTGTTTGCCAACACCTAGGAAAGCTCGGCCAGCCCCGACACGCTCACGTGCAGAGACTGGTCCTGGGGAAGGCTCCCTGCCCAGAGGTGACTGCCACAGAGAGGAGGGTAACCACCAGCTCTGTACCAGGCACGGTGACCCTGGCCCAGGGCCCAGGACCCAGTCAGATAAGGGGCTCCAGGCTAGAAGTTGGCCTTTACTGGCCCTCAGCACAATGGCCCTCTCTGCTAGTGGCAGAAAGTGCACAGCGGCACTATCTACACAGTTCCACGAGGGGCCCAGAGGCCAGGCCTGCTGTTAATACCTCACAAAAACCTTTAGAAGTAGTCTTTTCCTTTAACACACGAGGGCACTGGAGCCCCAAGGTGTCAGTCTGAGTACATACACTGCCGTGGTGTCATCCTGAGTATATACACCGCCGTGGTGACATCCTGAGTACATACACCGCCGTGGTGTCAGCCTGAGTACATACACCGCCGTGGTGACATCCTGAGTACACACACCGCCGTGGTGACATCTGAGTACACACACCGTCATGGTGACATCCCGAGTACACACACCGCCGTGGTGACATCCCGAGTACACACACTGCCGTGGTGACATCCCGAGTACATACACTGCCATGGTGACATCCTGAGTACACACACTACCGTGGTGTCAGTCTGCGTACATACGCTGCCGTGGTGACATCCTGAGTACATACACTGCCGTGGTGACATCCTGAGTACATACACTGCAGTGGTGACATCCTGAGTACAAACACTCCCGTGGTGTCAGTCTGCGTACATACGCTGCCATGGTGACATCCTGAGTACATACACTGCCGTGGTGACATCCTGAGTACATACACTGCTGTGGTGACATCCTGAGTACACACACTACCATGGTGTCAGTCTGTGTACATACACTGCCGTGGTGACATCCTGCGTACATACACTGCCGTGGTGTCAGTCTGAGTACATACACTGCTGTGGTGTCAGTCTGCGTACATACACTGCCGTGGTGACATCCTGAGTACATACACTGCCGTGGTGTCAGTCTGCGTACATACACTGCCATGGTGTCAGTCTGAGAACATACCCTGCCGTGGTGTCATCCTGAGTACATACACTGCCATGGTGACATCCTGAGTACATACACTGCTGTGGTGACACCCTGAGTACATACATTGCCGTGGTGTCAGTCTGAGTACATACACTGCCGTGGTGTCAGTCTGCGTACATATACTGCCGTGGTGTCAGTCTGAGAACATACACTGCCGTGGTGTCAGTCTGCGTACACACACTGCCATGCTGTCATCCGCCAACTTCCGTCATCACACAGGCAGGGTTGTGGCCACATCCAGCTCTGTCTATGGTGCCGAGTGCACAGCACGTGCTCAGTCACAGGTGATGAAATAAGGAGTGAACACATGAGCCCACACATGCTGGCACAAGCCTGCCCTGGCAGAGTCTGAGTGGCATAAACCAGAATCTCCAGGTCTCAGGCAGGCCTAACCCATCCCTGATCCCGGGGGCTAGCCGGGCAGAGTGGGCAGAACGCACTCCGCAGGCTGGCCCGCACTCTGACCCCTGCCCTTTCCAGAACAGACTAGATGCCAACACCTCTGATTTACTGGGTGGTGGACATCACAGCAGCTCTCTGCTTGGGGGATGCACTTTGGATGATCAAATTAAGACTCACATCAATCAGGCACGTTGGGACAGGAAAAGGGGGGCAAAGAGGGTAAAACAGAAAACCAGTCTCAAATAGGGCCCCTGACGGGAGGTACGCTAACACAAACTTCTTTGGCCATGGACCAGTCTATCCTGGGACATCTACTGATCTTCACAGCTCGTGTGGACTTGTAACACTGATTGCCAGAACCACCCAATTAGTAAAACATTATAAACCTCTTTGTGGCACTGACTATCTCAGGTCATGAAGTTGTGTTTGCCCCAGCTGATACCCAAGGTTAGCGACTACGATTTGTTCCCCTTTATATCTGTCTGGCTATAACCGTGGCATGTTTCCAAAATTTTGCTTAAGAAAAGTGGAACTACTTCGCACCCCTTATTCCTGTTTCCTCTGAGCTGGGCAGGCTTCCTTGGAACTTGGAGAGACGGTGGCACTGGGATGAGGGGTCCAGTGGGATCTTTGCATTCAGGTGACTGACCTGGGCTGGGGGTTGGTGGGAAAGGACGGCACAGTGACTGCACAGTGAGCCCAGACGGACCGTCCTGAGACAACACCCACCTTCTGTCCAAAGTAGAGCTTGGTGAAGGTGAAGGTCCTCAGGTGGACGTTCTTCTCCCGGATCTTGGGCTCAAGTTTCTCCCGGAACTTGTTTTCCATGATAATACTTAGGTAGGGCCAGATCTGCGAGATGACCTATGACGATAGGAAGAGGCCTTTGCCAGTCAGGTCTGTGACCCCTGGCAGACCCACAGCTGAGTAGGACAAAGTCCCGATGCTCTGCAGCCGGGTCCCAGGGGTGGGGGCCCCTATGCTGCCTGCCCACCCCCATTCACCTACCCAACTGTCTCACCGGACCCCGCCATTCGGTGCCATTTTGCAGAGCACCATGAAATACTCATTCACTAGATTTAAAATGATGAAGCCCTTTAATTCTCAGCTAAAACAATCTCATTCTACATTATAAACAAAAAAGTAGCAGATGCTAGAAGTTTCAGGAAAAAAGTTACAGAAGAGAAAGCTAAATAGTTTCCTATGGATTTAGCTTTCCAACAGTCAGAAAAGGCAGCGCTTGGCTGACTTCTGCAGCACACTGCCTCCCTGTGCCGGTCTGGGAGCCACGCTCAGGACCAAGGGAACAAAAGGTGGCAGAGACAGTACGTGAGGGCAGTGATCAGAGAAGGGGAAGGACAGCTAGCAAGTAGATATGTTCTATTTGGGGAAGAAGCTTCTTTCTCTTCTTCTTTTTTTTTTTTTTTTGCAGTTTTTGGCTAGGGCCGGGTTTGAACCTGCAACCTCTGGTATATGGGCCCAGCGCCCTACTCCTTGAGCCACAGGCGCTGCCCTTCTTCTTCCTCTTCTTTCCTGTGGATATGGGCTGCAGTTTAAAGTGTACCTGCTTCCTCCATGCACCCATTCTAAACCCACTATGGGAGATTTCAGGGCTCATTGTTCCCATTTCTCTGGGGCCTCTCCCAACTCCAGGCTCTACTTTCTAGGGCAGCAGTTCTCAACCTGTGGGTCGCCACCCACAAGAACTGTATTAAAGGGTTGTGACATTAGGAAGATTGAGAACCACTGTTCTAGGGGATGCTGAGTGCTTCATGATGCACCTGGCAATGACATTCCTGGTGATGTGAAAATACCAACCTTAGATCAGTAACTCTCAGAAGATCCTTTCTTATATCTAACCTAAGTTATTCCTGCTATCAGGCTAAGCCTCCTCCCAGAACAGAAACAAAGTTTGTATTAGAAAAAGTTCCAAGCTGGGAGAGTTGAGATGGGGGCTGCAATGGAGGCTTCACATTTAGGGAAGGGTCTGGGCAGATCAGGTGGGATTGGGACTCTGGTTTCTCATCTGTAAAGCCAGGATTCCTGGGGGAGCCCTTGACAGGCAGTCACCCAACAGGGGCCCTCCTCAGGGCATCTGGCAGCAGAGCCCAAAGTGAGTTCCCTGGATGACCTAACAGACATCACAACAATGATCAGGGGATCTAAGCCAGAGCAGGAAGCCTAGTTTAAAGTATTCCCACATTATGGATAAGGAAACCGGTTCAGAGATGTTAGGCAATCTGCCCAAGGTCACACAGCCAGTGTCAGATCTAGGTTAGAACCTAGGTGGAATCCAGATGCTGCTGACTAATTAGTGTCTTTCTCTTCCTAGGAAAGCACAGATCTTGGCCTGGTAGGTGAGTGAGGGCTATACTTTTCCCTATACTTCTCCGTACTTTCTAGCTTTTCTGCTGTGGCCAGGTATGAATTAATTTAAAAAGTGTTTTTTTTTTTTTTTTTTTTTATACAGAGCCTCAAGGTGTCACCCTGGGTAGAGTGCCATGGCATCACAGCTCACAGCAACCTACAATTCCTGGGCTCAAGTGAGTCTCCTGCCTCCACCTCCCAAGTAGCTGGGACTACAGGCGCCCACCACAACGCCCGGCCATTTTTTGGTTGCAGCCGTCATTGTTGTTGTTTGGCGGGCCCGGGCTGGATTTGAACCCGCCAGCTCAGGTGTACGTGGCTGGCGCCTTAGCCTGTTGAGCCACAGGCGCCGAGCCTTAAAAAGTGTTTTTAAAGAGAAGAAAGACATTCTAGTGAATGAAGAAGGTAGGAAAGCTGCCACCCCAGCCACGGAAGAGTCATCCCTCCCCTTCCTGGACCTGGTACCTTTGAGCATGTGCTTGCTGTCACCATCAGGACTGCTGCTGTGGTGACAGCTTCTGGGCCTACCAGCTGGAGAAGGGAAGACAAGGCCTAGAGTGCATCCAGCCCCACCAGGGCCTTACCTTGTTGGCCCACTCAACTCGCTCCACGTCAGGGAAGTGGATCTAGGAAACAGAAGCCCAGAGGGGAAATTAGACTCAAATCTGCATGACCCCTGGAGCCACGCAAGTAAGCCTGCCTTGTAGGTTTCCCATTCCAGTCCCACTCCCAGGCTGGCCCTGCCCTCCAGGAGCACATTGTCTGGTGGGGCAGGCAGCAGATAGAGGGGCCGTCAGCAAGTGGGCATTGATGGGGTGGAGGCTGTATTAGACCCTGGTGGTCCCTGAGCAGGGGACGACTCCACATAGTTTCACACCTCCACTCTATGCCCAGCCTGATGTGCCTGTGAAAGGAGGTGGGAGGCAGGGAAAAGAGGGGATAGAAGATGCTTGTTTACGTCTGCAAATAAGCCTCACCCCTACCTTGCCCCCTCCCTGCAGAAACAAAGGACCCTCTATCCTGGACACCTCCTAGGTAATACTCAAGATTGCTCCTTACAAATTCCACTCTTTGTTTTAATGACAAAAGCAATACAATCTGTGTATAAAAGTTAGAATATCCAAAGGTTAGCAAAGAAAAAAGAAAAAATATTTTATTAGATAATTCTGCCACCCAGTGATAAGTGCCCAACCAGCTGATGTTTTCATTGGCAACTGGTGGGGTGAGGTGCCATGGAGGACCCCTCCTACCTTGCCCACCTTGGCTCCCAGGAGCCTGTCTCAAGTCTCATCCCTTCCCCAGCAGGGAGGGACCTCAGGCTCTGTCCTATAGTCACACAGCTTCCAACTGAGGGTCACAACCCCCAGCACTCCACCTGCTGGGTGAATCTTGGGTAAGCTACAGTGCAGGGGTGGGGGGTAGTGGGGCTAGGTAGAGTGACAGTCCTGTTGGCTGGCCTTTGCAGGACAGGTTCTGAGAGTGATTAACCCCCTCCTCACTGGACTCTCGGTCTTTGCATCTGTTTCCTGAGCTCCTCATTCCTCCCTCTCACCAGCATCACCCCCCATTTTCTGAGAAGGATGGAGGTGTAAGAATATGTATGAACAGGGTGCCTGGCATACAAAACGTGGATCACTAAAATGGCACCACTGTCATATGTCCCAAGACCCCTGAGCATGAGGCCCACCTGAGACCAGCTCAGGTGGGGAAAGGGCCTGCTGTCCCCATCTGGGGCCTCAAAGAGCTCGTTCTCCAGGGACTGAGTAGATGTGTCTGTGCAGTTCACACACTGCTGCACACTCACCAGGTACCAGGCCCGAGCTAGCATTGCAGCTACCCTGAAGACTCTCATGCATGAAACCATCCCCAAAGGAGGAGCTTTTTTTTTTTTTTTTTTTTTGAGACAGAGCCTCACTTTGTCACCCTCAGTAGAGTACTGTGGCATCATAGCTCACAGCAACCTCAAAGTCCTAGACATAAGAGATCTTCTTGCCTCAGCCTCCTAAGTAGCTGGGACTACAGGCACCTGCCCCAAAGCCCGGCTTTTTTTTAGAGACAGGGTCTCACTCTTGCTCAGGCTGGTCTCAAACCTGTGAGCTCAGGCAGTTTACGTACCTCAGGCTCCCAGAAAGGAGGAGCACTTTAATTCTCCTAGAAGAGAACATTCTTTTAACAGCTTTGGGAGGTAATAGATGTCTAGTGCATCTCTCCCCGCCTCAGTTTCCCCAATTCCAGGAATGGCCTATACTAACTCAGAGAAGTTAATATTCCTAGGTGCTGAAAGAAAAATACTGCCTGGTTTCCAGATGTAGAGCTGGCCCAGCCCACAGGCACAGAGGGGAAGGACAGAGGAAGAAACCTCAGGGGAGTGTACAGGAGCTTGGATTAGCCCACCCTGTCCGGCTGGCAGATGCAACCTGTCATAGCCTCTGCAGCCACCCTGGGTCATGTCCCAAGCTAGGAATCAGATGAGTGGAGGAAGTGTCCCTTATACTGTGTGGCACTACAGTAAAATCTCCTGTGCGTGGGCCTGGAGAAGGCTCCAGCCCACATTAAGCCACATTCCCCAGTCCCCATGGGGTCTTGCAGTCCAACCACCTTCACCTTATCTTTCCTACCAAAGGCCTGCACGTGCCCTCCCTGGTGTCAGAAATAGTTTTCCTTACCCCCCTTTGATTGCTTCATTCATCACAATCTCAGACTTCACTTCTCCAGGAAGCCTCTCCAAGTCTCCCAAGTAGGGGACACATGTCCCTATTAGGTGGCTCTGGCATCCACAGCAGCACTCGATACACATGAGGGCTGCCTGGTCTTACTGCCTTCCCCCCACTCCCCGACTCCACTGGAAGCTCTAGACAACCTGACTGGGCCTTGTCCCTGTTGGAGCCTGTCCCTAGCCTATGAACATCTTAATAAGTATCTGTGGAATGAATGGACGTATGAATGATGAAGGTTCCTGCCCTCAAAGAGCTCCCAGGCTGTGAAGGAGGCAGGCGGCTGACAGACCATTCTGGTCAAGGATCAGTATCGAGGCGGGGAGGCTGCTGGCTGTGCTGCTCTCCTCCTTGTGGCCCAGTCACCGTACTGCCCATCCCACCCCAGCACATGTCATGTGCACACCCCTTCCACTTCCCAGCCCAGGTGCTTCCACATCCTTGGGAGCTGAGTAGTCCTGCTCTCTGGACCCTGGAGAGGTGATCCAGCTTGGCAGGTACAACCCCGGCCACCCTCGGGAGCTGGTCAGATTCCTGAACTGCCTCACACATACTGAATCAGAATGTGTCAGGGTGGGGCCTTCCAACTTATTTTTAACAAGCTCCTGGCCTGATTTGGAGTTCACTCAGGATTAGTATCAATGACCAGCCCACTTCTTTCGCATTAGGGTGACCCACACCCACCCTGAAAGGGTGAGCAGCAACAGATTGACCAAGGCCCACATTCATTAAGTTGTCATGTGTCTCCTGGCTGTTTCACCTGCGTGTTTGAGGCTCTTCACTAGAGAATCCTCCTTAGAGGAACCCTCTGGAAACAGCAGCAATTCTTTTTTTATTTTTTTAATTTTTTTTGAGACAGGCTCACTCTGTCACCCTGACTAGAGAGCCACGGCATCCTAGCTCACAGCAACCTCCAACTCTTGGGCTCAAGAGATCCTCTTGTCTCAGCCTCCCAAGTACCTGGGACTATAAGTGCCCACCACAATGCCTGGCTAGCTTTTTTTTTTTAGCTGGGGCTGGTTTGTACCCTCCACCTCCAGCATACAGGGCCAGCGTCCTACTCCTTTGAGCCACAGGCACCGCCCCCTGGCTAGTTTTTTTTGTTTTTAGTAGAGACGGGGTTTCACTCCTGCTCAGGCTGGTCTCAAATTCCTGAGCTCAATCAATCCACCTGCCTTGGCCTCCCAGAGTGCTCGGATTATAGGCATGAGCCACTGCACCTGGCCAACAGCAGCAATTCTGTCCAAGAAAATAAAAGACCATCAAGTTCCCCTATTCTGCACAAGAACGTGAAGGCCCTCTCTCAGCAGGAATCTCAGCACCTGCCTTCAGTCTCATCCTCCTTGGCTGCCCCAGAGGAAATTTGGAGTAGGAAAAAATGAAGTCACAGAGTCTGATACTTAGGGAGCCACTACTCAGTGCTTTCCCATTAGACATAGAGAGATAGGTCTAGTTTTCAATTATAATTGGTCTTCTATGGAACTTGAAGAAATCTTTCACCACCCCAAATTCTCAAAATTATCCTATGTTTTTTATCTACTTTTTTCACATTTAGGTCTTTAATCTCCCTGGAAATATTTTTATTTAGGGTAAAATAGGGATGCAATTTTATTTCTCTCCCCACCCCTTTCACTAAAGCAAGTTTCCACTAAAATAAAAACAAACAAACAAAAAAAGAAACATCTTTCCCTTGACTTGTGAAGCTACTTTGCTCAAAACACAGCTACGTTGCTCAAAAAACAGCTTCTTGTACTTCGGTGTGCTTCTTCTGGACTTGGCCTTCAACTTCATCAGTCTGTTTTCCTGTCCTGTGTCAGTATCACACTATTTTAATCACCATGTTTTTCCCAAATGATCTGGGGAAGGGTGATTCCCCTGTTGCTTTCCTTTTTCAAACTGATTTAGATAAATTAATAGGTATTTATTCTTCCAGATGAATTTTTAGAATCAGTGTATAAATCTTCAGAAAAAAAATCTTCCTGGGATTTTGACTGTTATATTTTTGAAGTTATAATTTGTGGGAGACCTGGCATCTTTATAATATTAAGTTTTGCATCCACGAACAAAATATTTCCAGTTATTCATTTGCTTTTTATTATATTCATACTTAGGATCATAAACTTTTAAAAATAAAAGTCCTATACATTTTTTGTTAGATTACTCTGTGGCATTCCATTTTCTGAGCAACTTTGCTGTCATTTGTTAATAGCCCTAGGCTGGGATGGGGACACAGGTTCCCAAATCTCCAAATAATACTTTTTGTCTTTTTTGCTCCCCCATCCTCATCTTTCTTATTTTACTTCACTGGCCAGGACCTCTTGTACCGTGTTAAGCCACAGTGGTGGTAACCAGAATCTCTATCTTGTTCCTGATTTTAAAAGGAAGTTCCTCAAGTTTTTCCATTAAACATATTTTTACTGTAGATTTTTGGAGGACCGTGTCTATGAAATTAAGGAAGTTCTTTTCAATTCCTGACTTTCCAAGAGCTTTCGTTATAAATAGGCAACGAGCTAGATTCAATACTTCCATAAACGTGTTGAGTTAATCGTGTTCCTCCTCCTCCTTTAGTCCATGTGTGGTACTGAAGTAGTGATTGTTCTTGCCACAGAACTCTCTCTAGTTTCTGGGATAAACCTCTTTTGACATAATGTAGTCAGCCTGATATTTAGATTTTACACACCTATGGTCCAAAGTGATATCCATGATTTCTGCATCTGTATAATTCATATCTGGTTTAGGTATAAAGATTTCACAATACGTTGTAAAATGACGGGAACAGCTTTCCCTGTCTTCCTGTTTCCCAAAACACCTGGTAAATATACGACTATATGATCCACGAAGTTTCATATAGTTTGCCTATAAAGCCAACCAGGTCTAAGGCTTGTTGGGTAGTGAATTATCACTTAATCGCTAGTTAGTATTAATGGTTAATGGTGTATTCAAGGTCTACTTATCTCTTATTATGGCAATTTTGGCATTTATAGTTTTCTAGGAATGTATCTACTTCATCTAGGTTTTCAAATTCATTGATACATAGTTATTTATATTTTATTACTTTTAATGTGTTATATTTATAGTTATTTCCTCTTCATTCTGTATTTTAATTTTTCCTATTTTTAAATGATCATTCCTACCAAAGATTTTGCCTTTTCAGAGGACTAACTTTGGTTGTTGGTATTAATCATTCTCTTTCCCCTTTTCCTTTATTTTAAAAATTCTGCTCATTTTCATCTTTATATTATTTCCTCCTTCATTTCTTTAATCTAAATTGGTTGTTCTTTTATGTTTTTAAGAGAAGAATTTCATGAGTCTTAGAGTTGTATCATTTATTTTCAATGTTTCTTATTTTATGATAAATGCAAAGCTATATATTTCCAAGTTTATAACAGAATGTTTTTATTGTTATTCTGCTGTTTTTTTCTTTTTTTTTTTTTTTTGAGACAGAGCCTCAAGCTGTCTTCCTGGGTAGAGTGCCGTGGCATCACAGCTCACAGCCACCTCCAATTCCTGGGCTCAAGCGAGTCTCCTGCCTCCGCCTCCCAAGTAGCTGGGATCATAGGCGCTCGCCACATTGCCCGGCCATTTTTTGGTTGCAGCCGTCATTGTTTGGTGGGTCCAGGCTGGATTTGAACCCACCAGCTCAGGTGTACGTGGCTTGCACTTTAGCCCATTGAGCCACAGGCACCGAGCTGGATACTTTATTTTTCTTGTGTACTGTAGTGTAATGGAGGGACAATTCCAAGGTTTTCTGCTTCCTCATGTATGTATGAGTCTGTATGTCAAGTGAGCTCATTGTCAATGGAATGTGAACCAAGACCACTGCAGTCATGATTTTAGTCATCTATAGTGGCATTTTGGGTTATGAGGAATTAACCTTACTTCAGAGCCAGTGTCCTATAATAACCAAAATGCCTAAGAATTCCCTCTTTTACAGGGCACAGTCACTGGAATAGTACCAAAGTTCCCCTTGGGGGAAGTCTAGAGGGTGATTTAAATATATACTTGTATAAAATTGTCTCTATTTGCTGATAACATGATCTTTTTTTTTTTATTAAATCATAGCTGTGTACTTTAGTGCAATCATAGGGTACAATGTGCTGGCTTCATATACAATCTGAAATATTTTCATCCAACTGTTCAACATAACCTTCATGGGATTTTCTTGGTTATTATATGAAAACATTTGTATTCTGCATTTAGTAAGTTTCACCTGTACCCTTCTAAGATGCACCATAAGTGTGATCCCACCATTGACCCTCCCTCCACCCATCCTCCCCCCTCCCCTCCACTCCCTTGCCCCTTTCCCCATATTCTTGTGCTATAATTGGGTTGTAGCTTTCATATGAAAGCTATAAATTAGCTTCATAATAGGGCTGAGTACATTAGATACTTTTTCTTCCATTCTTGAGATACTTTGCTAAGAAGAATATGTTCCAGCTCCATCCATGTAAACATGAAAGAGGTAAAGTCTCCATCTTTCTTTAAGGCTGCAT
>CAUYRH010032286.1:0-34973 GCA_963574655.1 Perodicticus potto | reverse complement strand
GCGCGGCTGCCCGGGGCGCGCTCGGGCTCCCGCCGCCGCAGCCCAGCGCCAGCTTCGGCTTCCGCGGTCCCCTGAGGGAGCGGGGAGCCAGTCGGGCTCTGCTCCTCCGGGAATCTCCGCCGCCGCCGCGGATTTCCTGGCCTCTTATACATTTATTAATTGGATTTTTGTTGCTTTTAGCATTATGTTACATGAGTTCCCTTGTGTAGTTTAGATATTAACCTCTTATTAGATGTATGGTTTGCAAATATTTTCTCCAAGTCTATAGCTCAATTCAACAGCATAGCAAAAAGAATATGCATATGACAATTGAGATTTATTTCTGTCGTATAAGGTTGGTTTTACATATGCAAAACAATCAACATGAATTATTATACCATATTAACAGAATAAAAGATAAAAACCACAGTCATCTTAATGGATGCAGAAAAAGCATTTGACAAAAGTTAATATCCTTTGATGATAAAAATTCTAAAAATACAGGTATAGAAGCAAATGTCCTCAACATAATAAAGACTATTTATGAAAACCTTATAGCTAATAAGGTTATAATAAATATAATAAATGGGGGAATAATAATAATTATTATTGTTAATAAATGGGGAAAATGTAAATAGTTAGGCATACATTTAACCAAAGAAGTGAAAGATCTTTACAATGAAACTATAAAACATCAGTGAAGGAAAGTGAAGAAGTCATAAGAAAGTGAAAAGATATCCTATGTTCATGGATTGGAAGAATTAATATTGTTAAAATATCCACACAGCCATAGCCATATACCGACTCAACACCATCCCTATCAAAATTCCAGGAGCATTTTTCAGGAAAATAGAAAAAGAAATTCTAAAAATTCAGGGAACCACTAAAGACTTTGAAGAGCCAAAATAATCTTGAGAGGAACAAGAAAGTTGCATTTGCAATTATATTGCAAAGCTATAATAATCAGAACAGTATGGGAGTAACATAAAAAACAGACATACGGACCAGTATAACTTAATAAAGAACTCAGAACTAACCCACATATTGTCTGCTAATTTTTGATGAAGGCACTAAGGGGATGCCATAAAGAAAGTCTTTTCAATAAATAGTGCTGGGAAAACTAGATATCCATATGCTGAAGAATGAAATTGAACCTTTACCTTACACCACACACAAAAATTAACTCAAAAATGGATTAATGATCTAAACATAATGCCTAAAACCATAAAATTTCTGGAATAAAGCATAGGGGGAAAGTGTCTCAATATTGACCTTAGCAACAATTTTTTTGATAAGACACAAAAGCACAGTCAACAAAATGAAAATTAGAGAAATTAGAAATTAGATTAGACATCAAATAAAAAACCTTCAGCTTAACAAAGGAACAATGAACAAAATTTATAAATCCAAATATTTTTAAAAAGTTCTCAAACAGAAAGATTTATGGATGACGGTAATAATAATTTTATATATAATTAATCCTTAATCCATTCCATGCAAATATTAGATAACTAAAACCACTTAACTATGATGAAAAGAATTCTTTCCTACTACATTTTTTCTGACCTTATTTCTTAAATTCATTTCCTCTATTGTCACATTTAGTAATAGTTCTTTGAGTTTTGCACCTAATTTCCATCCTTGTTCTTTCCTTTATCTTCTGTGTAAGTTCATTTACCTTTTGCTCTAATTTTTTCATTTATTTATTGATAGAAATTAGTCTGTAATATGTCTTTTATTTAAAAGGGATCTCAGAAACTACTTCCCTTGAGTTCTTAAATGTTAAAAGTATGTGTCTGTTCTTGGTACCATTGGCTTATCATTGTTCTTATTCTTGAATTACAATATTTCTGGAAGAGCAACTTCTTGCTATTACCTTGTCTTTTTCAAAAGAAAGCTATTGTGAAGATACATGAAACCAGACTGACCACCCACTATGGGTAATGTGAATGATTTTGTCCTTTTTTTTTTTTGATAATCTAAACAAAAATTTTCTTTATCTTTCCTATCTACATATAGTCCTAGGACTCTCTTAGTGCAGATTAATCAATATAATATTGATGATTTACACAACTTCCTTTAGGAAAGTGTTCCTAAATTGTACCTTGGAACTTCTTTGCATGTTTCTTTTGGTTCTCGTCATCAAAAATGCCAGTTCTGTATATGTTGCTTTTGCTTCCATACACATCATTCTCTCTGGCCTTATAAACAATTTCCATTACCATTTCCCCTTTCCATGTCTAATTTAATTTCATCCCTGTCTGTTTTTCCCTGTGATTCCTGTGGGGTGGGCTGCTTTTTGGAACTGTTTCATTCATTACTTGCACTTCTTTCCTGGACATCAACTGCTGACTTTCCTTTATCAATTATTTCTTGATCCAAGTCTTGTCTTTAACTTTTCATTTGACAGAAACCAGATATTCACTAAGATCTGTTATTCCTTAGGAAAATCATAGGTAATGATTTTTTTAAACCATTTTGCTAAAGATGTTGTCCATAACTTTTTTTTTCTGTTTATTCCCTTTTTCTCTGCTCACTAAGTTTCGAGGAGTGGTTTCCTTGTCTTTTCCCAGTATTATTTGTCTTAGCATGAACTCTCCATAAACCAGTTGCAGACAAGTTGAAGGTTAGGGTTTTGGTTAGGGTTAGTTGTAGACAAGTTGAATGTTCACATAAGAACAAGTCATTGCCAAAGCCAGAGAGAAGATCCTTTTCCTCCCTGTCAAGCCCCAAGTGTCCTCTGCAGGTCAGTGGTCTATTTTGCCTTCCCTTTGAGGGACAAAGATCATCCGGGGCAGGGCTGCTGCCCACTGTGAGCATCGGCCCCACCCTGCTGTATAATTTCAGGCATGCCGAGTCCAGGCTCTGTGTGGAGCCTCAGTGATTTGCTACCATGCCTCAGGGAGGCTCATGCTCCTTACTGTGCTAACCCAGCAGATCCTGGATCTGCCCCTCAGAACGTGTCTGCTACTTCCAAGAGGCGCCCAAGGCCACCACAGCGGGGCACCCCTCCTAGTGCCTGCCTCATGCTGATCCAATATTCCCTGCACTAGGCAGCCATGTGCTTTCATGGCTTTGCTTTTCATGCAAAGAATTCTGCACATCTCCTTTTTAACAGAAGCCTGAGTTCTTTTTCTTCTTGCTTTCGTTGTTACAAGTTCGATGTTTTCATTAAGAAGCAACTAGAGTATATTTTTTAATGCTGATATAAGAAATTCTAAAATATTGTTAAATATTTTATTTTTCAAATGTTTAATTATAGACTCACACCTTATATTCTGTAATACAACATAAGAACTAGGAACTTGACATTGGTATGGTAGAGAGTAGCCCTTTTTCAATTTTTACTAGTTTTAACATGCATTTATTTGTGTATTGTATGCATTCTCCTGTGCGTGTAGTTTATGCAATTCGATCCCGCGTGTAAGAGCTCCACTGTCGGTTCACAGACCTGTTCCCCTCTTCAGAGGCCTCCCTCACACCGCCCTTTTCAGCTCCTTCTCGATTCCCGATGATCACTGATGTCGTCTCAATCTCCATACCTTGTCCTTTCAGCAAGGTTCTATCGATGGAATCACACAGTGTGTGATCATATGAGATGGACTTCATACTTAACATAATTCCCTGGGTATCAGTCTCAGCTGTAACACGTACCAATGGTGGTGCAGTCCCTTGTATTGCTGAGTGACATTCCATGATATGGGTGTTCCACATTTGCTGTAATAATTCAGTCTTGGAAAGAAAACTGGGTTGTCTCCAGTTGAGGGCGATCACGAACGAAGCTGTTATGAACATTCACATACACATTTTTGTGTCAACTTGAGCTTTCACTTCTTTAAGACAAAGGCCCAAAAGAGCAATTGCTGGGTCATATGGAAAACTTTTTTTAAAATTAAAACCTGTTTTCTGGAGTGGTTTTGCCTCCTACAATCCCACAGCAATGCATGAGTGCCCTGGGGTGTCTGCAGGCTCACCAGGGATTGGTACTTGAGCCGCCGTAGGAGGCGTGTGCAGGTGCTCACGGAGACCCTAACCTGTGTTCCTGTTGCAGCTTATGATGCTCAGCATCTTTTCTTGTCCCTCTTCGTCGACCGCAGCTCCTCATTAGTGAAGCTGCTATTCGAAACTGTTGCCAAGATGCTAAAGCCTCGTTTGTCATCATTGCTTTATGCTTCAGAGTTCTGAAAATTCTTTATATATTCTAGATACAAATTCTAACAGATACATATTTTCTCCAAGCTTTAGCTTGTATTTATTTTTAGCTTGTATTTTTATCCTTTTCTGTGGTAATTTGTGGAGCAAAAGTCTTTTAATTTTAACAAGGTCCTATCTAGCAAAGTTTTACTTATGAATCATGCTATTCCTTTCACGTCCAAGAATTCCTCACTTCGTCCCAAATCACAAATAGTTCTTTTTATTTTCTTCTAAAATTTTTAGTTTTACATTTAAGTATTTTATTCATGTTGCGTTAATGTCGTGTAAGGTATAAGGTTTAAATTGGAGATTTATTTATTCATTAATGACAATAAATGTCTATACTGCTATTTTTACACATTTTCCACTGTTGCAGCACCTAATTGAAGAGATAATCCTTCGTGACTTTTGCACTTCTGTCAAAAGTCAGTTGGGTATGGCTTTCTCTATTTCTAGATTTTCTATTCCATTCCATTGAATTTTGTGTTCATCTCTCTGTCAATACTCTAAGTCTTGATTGGTGTGACTCCAAAATAAATCTTAACATTAGGTAGAGTGACTCTTCCCACTGTTTTCTTTTTCAAAACCATTTTACTTGTTCTAGGTCTTTTGCTTTTCTGTATAGAGTTTAGAATAAGCTTATCCATCACTACAAAAGTTCCTTGTGGAGATTTCAACAAACATTGCATCAAACCTACAGACATGTTCAGGGAAAGTGCCATCTTCACTTTGTTGAGCCTTTCTGTTTATGGACTCCACGGCTCTCTAGCTTTTTTAAATCTTTGGCTTCATCAAAGTTCTGTAATTTTCAGCATTCAGACCTTTTGTGGATTTCATTGCGTTTATTTTTTATAATCTCTAATTTTCAGAGGAAGCAGATGAGACTCAGAGGAGTGACTTGACCCAAGTCACAGGGGTAATCAGGAGTGAAGACCAAACTCAAACCCTGCTTTGAAGACATGAAAGCCTCCCCTTCCCACTCTTTCTTGCCACCATTCCATGAGGAAAGTGTTGACATAACAAAAGCATCTCTCTGCTTAGGGGAAATTCCAGACATGGAGGCAAACCAGCTCACAAGAGTGGGCAGTGGCATTTCTGAGTGCTGAAGGTCTACAGAAGTTAGCAGGTGTGGGTGCTCAAGGACAGTCACAGCCCCTCCAACACACTTTTTATAGCCTCTTCATTTCATCATCACAGAGCAAATGCACTTTCTGGAAACACTCACGTTATCTAAGGGTTTCTGCCAGTGGCTAAAGAGACACTACGGTTTATAAGAGAATGAAAGCAACCTGAGAGCAGTGGAACAGGTTTCCGACCTCCTCAAATGTTCTCTTTGGAAACAGAGACAATCAAACCAGACAGAACTGATCATACTTGGCTGGTACAAGACCCCACGTGCCTGCAGCCAGTCTGGGCAAACATTCGGACTGGGACTTCCGCTTCCACCAGCAGTTTACTTGCTCAGAACACACCTCTTTAAAGACCGTTGAGGTTTCTGGAAGTCCAGGTGCAGCACATTGCTGGGGACGGTGTGTCACAGTGAGGAAGACACGAATGCCAGCCCGTGTAGGGTCTTTTGCGTGGCCTAATTGTTGACCCTTGCTGCCACAGACATGCGGATAATTACATGTGTGTGGTGTGTGTGTGTCGATCCCATAGACATATGGGCTAGAGAATTATGTTTTTGTGTGTATACACAGATACCGCAGACGTGTGACATGGAGAATGACGTGTGTGCATACACAGATGCCATAGACACACAGAATAGAGACTTACGTGTCTGTACACAGACCCCACACACAAGCGATAGAAAATGACGTGTGTGTGTACACAGACACGGCAGCTGTCAGGGACAGAGGAGCACATGTGTCTCTGTGTACGTAGATATATAAATATATAGCATTTTTGTCTTATGTGTGTCTCACTAACCTTTATTTTAATCTTTTCCCATTTCCTCCATGCACTAGTTCCAGTCTTCCCTTGCGGACATGAAACCTGACCCTTTCAGGACTAATTAGATCTGTCTAAAGGGAAAAGCGCACATTCTACCAGTGTCTGTGACAATCAACCTTTCTAGTAAGTGATGCACTCAGGGGGTCACATCTCATTACCCTGGGTGACTTCATAAACTGATGTGACAGGTTATAAGACCACATGATTCATCAACTTCAAAAACGGGTTTGGGGGTGACGGGCAGAGCGGCAATGCGAGTCTCCTTAAAGTGAGTAAGTAGAGAGGGTAATGTGCATGGCTTCATAAATAGTTAACTACTTTGATATCTACACCAGGAAAAAAATGTACCTGCAGCTCGAGTTTTCTCTGGCACATAAAATGAAGCCATGTGTATCGCAGATGGGCTGGGGACAGGGAAATGTCTCAGAGACAAGCAATGTCTCTAATCCTCAGCTTCAACCCTGGCTAGAACTCTCAAAGCAAAAAATCATTATGTTTCCTTTGGAAATTTTCCGAGGTCTTTTCTGTTAAGGAAAAGGATGCCAAAATTACTGTTTATAGAGTGATTCTATATGGAGAAAACATAATATTCATACCAATGCTTATCTTGTAAAATTTAATTAGTAGTATTAGAGATTAGTAAATTGAATTTTTGCTGTTTCCTCTTTTTGCAATTTGAATAAATGTAGATGAATAATTATAATAGCAAAGATGTATTTTCTAGCTTGAGTATGTT
Organism: Perodicticus potto; assembly: GCA_963574655.1. NCBI lineage: Eukaryota > Metazoa > Chordata > Mammalia > Primates > Lorisidae > Perodicticus > Perodicticus potto. The sequence goes on along the minus strand of CAUYRH010032286.1, from coordinate 28,111 downwards.
TTTAAATTAAATTTCTATAATAAAGCAATAAACTCAGTATTCCACATGATCCATAGGTAAGATAAAACCATGAATTAAAGTGATTTTTATTACCCACAAAGATGACATTTTAGGTGATCCATTCCCAATATCAATTGTTTTTCCCTTAGCGACATCCACCAAAGATTTCAAGGTCTGATGAGTAGATTTGGAAGGTGGAAAATTTGGACCAATGAGATTAAAACATACAATCTAGGATATTTTCTATTAAAAAGTTGGGAATTTTTTTCTAAGTGCATCTGACATGAAAGAGACAATACAGAAATATTACAAAAGGCAGACACATTGGAAGGAGGAGGAAAAACAAGAAAATGCCTGTTTCCCCCCAGGCACTGCTGATTTCTCCGTCCACGGGTACAGTTCCAGATTCCACTGGCTTCCTCACAGAAGGAAAGTGGGTCAGGGTGATGTGGCTCCTGTCCTGGCCCCACGTCACCAGGAGGCTCTGGGGTCTGACTGACGCCCCCAGCTTGTGAGCCTGTCCCCTGTCCCTGTGCAGGACGGCACTGCCTGTGCACCTTGATTTCTAACCCATGGGGCCCAGCTACGTGGGTGGAGTGATGTCTCCCTGGCACCCTGGAGAGGCATCCCAGCGCCGTCCTCTGCCCCCAGCATCCCGGCCTGGAGGTTTCTCTGCTCACTGTCACCCTCTGCAGCCCAGTGCTCTCTCCCCTCCCCAGCGGCCTCAAGGTTCAGCAGGACCCACTCTCCTCCTGTAGCAGGGCCACCCCCTGCTTCCATATAATGGTGTAGACTCCAATAACCCCTGCTGAGACTCTTCTGGAAAACAACACTGTTTGCTATTAGCCAGCCGGGGGAGGAGGCTGCCAGTCCCCTGCCATGTTGTCATTGACACATCCGTGCAGCAGGTGCCACCCTTGGTTATTTCGCGGGCCTGCTTCCTTTGGAGCAGCACCAGGACTTCCAAGTGTCACACCGCTATGCAGGTCCGCAGCTCTAAGATTCCTGGTCTCCAGTATAAACTAGACAATAGATACTGTCTGTGCACATTTGGGGCATTTCCCTAAACAATGCTCACTCCCAAAGTCTAATTCAGAATATTATTCTTTCTTTCTTTCTTTTTTCTTTTTTTCGGCAGAATCTCACCATGTCACCCTCCATAGAGTGCCGTAGCATCACAGCTCACAGCAACCTCAAACTCTTGGGCTTAAGTTATTCTCTTGCCTCAGTCTCCCAAGTAGCTGGGACCACAGGTGCCTGCCACAACTCCCAACTACTTTTTTGTTGCAGCTGTCATTGTTGTTTTAGCTGTACTGGGCTGGGTTCAAACCCACCAGCCCCAGTGTATGTGGCTGGCACCCTAGCCACTAAGCTACAGGTACCAATCCAGAATATTCTTCTTTCTTAAAACTTCCCAGATGACAACCTTCCTCAACAATCTAAAAAAATCTGTGTCTTCTCAGAGAGAATGGAATTGTCCAGAGCTGCTGATGGAAGCTGGGAATGTTAAATATCTCTACTTACCTAAATGGCAAATATTGAAAAAAAAGAATTTTAAAGGACAGAGGGCTGCTAAACGCAGACATTAATGTCTCTAAAACGTGATGCAGAATAAGGAGCTGCCAAATAGCTGGGCCCAGAAAGGTTCCATTCATAGTGCTCAGGGCTTCAGGAATAAGACTTACCCCAGACACACCCGTGATCCCCCAGCACAGCTGAGAAGAGGGGTGGCCACGCACCATGGAGGAAAGACAGGGGACAGGGACGGCAGACAGACGAATGTGCCTGGCCATTGGGTCGGCCAGAGCTGATGAGGGGTAAGTGCCAAGAAGCCCCACGGAAAACCCACACATGTGTCTCCAGCTCACCAAACAGCTTGTAATATGGATCAGTAACCGGACACATCCCCAGACTAAGGAGGCAGCAAGCTTCCTGCGAAATGGTTCTGAGTCTACAAACCTGGATGAAAACCTCCCCTGGCCAGGGCAGGCCTCTCTTTCCCTCCCTACTTCGTTCTTAGAATATCTGGATGTGTCAATGTGCCTTCCCGTTCAAAGTGACGCGAAAGAAAAGATGTGAGTAAAGGCAAAGAGAAAAAAGGAGGAGAAAGTACAGCAACTTCAGAACAGAGAGTCCCGGCCGGAGGAAGCCCCACGCCAACTGCACGGCCATGCCCGGTGTGTGGTCAGAGACGGGCTGGGGGAGCTCCGCAGAGCGGGGAAATGAACTTCACAGGTGAGAAATGAGAGCCACGGTGGCGTGAGAAGTACGCTCAGTCATGTCAAGGCCGATAAGCCTCCTTGTCCACACGTGAGGAACCAGTTGTGGAGGTCGTCACGTGCACTGGGGGGCATGTCACAGCCAGTGAGGCCTGAAAGTGACGGGAAGAGGGAAGAGAAAGACATATGGTCTTCACAAATTCTATAATTGAGTTTCCATTTCTAGAGAAAAAAATAAAAGATGCCACGCCCCTTCATACAAACTCAACCTAATAGAGACACAAACTCCAGCCAAAACACACACACAACAGCCACAACACCCAGCTGAACAACTTCACTTCAAATATCCACGTAAAGTTCCTAGATAAAGTATTAATTAACAAATGGAATTAGGCAATGCGTCAAATATATTGAACGTAATCGACACAGTTCATAGATATATAAATTCAGGACTATATCTGTTACCAATTTATTATATGTTGACTTTATGATCAAAAGACATCATAATTGATGATAATGTGACATTTAGTGAAATTTAATAATAATTTAGGATTACACAAAAATTCTCTTAAAGTGAATACACAAAAATCTTCTACAGTACCGTCATGAGTAGACAAGCACACAGACAGGCTCCCCTCGGGAGACGGGCTCTCCGCTCAGCCACCACTCACAGTTGCCCCTTAGCTCACTCTGCAGTGGCCGGAGCCTGGGGTGCTCCAAGCGAGGAGCTGAGACATTGGCCACAGTGCAGAGAAGAGCCCGAGACACCAAGTCACAGCAAGGCGCAGAGCTCACACCAGGTCACGTCCGGGAAGCAGACAAATGAAAGAGGAGAAACGGAGAGATTGAGGAGAGTGATTTAGAGACCTAGGAACCTGAGGGGGCCTGGCCTCGATGCATCTGTAGTCAGCACGGGGATCTTGGGAGAAGCTGAGTGTTAGGATACCCCCAGTATCACTGAGGCTCCTGCGGCGGAAGAGAGTGGCCCTCTGTCCCTGCTGGGATCCATCACGCACAGGGTCGCCTGCAGTGGAGGGGTGGTGACGAGGTGAGTGCGGAAGCTGCCCTGCGTCTCTGGGTCCTTCCCTCAGGCACACACTGGATGTGTAAAAGCCCCCACCTCCTTCAGCAAGACTGTGAGCTTATTTTTTCATTTTATAGTTTTGTACCTTCTGCATTGTGATGACTTATGCTTTTAAAGTTTCTCTCTGTCCAGTGTTGCCTCAAGACGCAGTCTCTGTGTGTTTTTAGCCTCTGCATCTCTGAATTCTCCCTAGATCAGTCCTCAGCATAGGCTCCTGTGGGCACCTCTCATCCGGCTTCACTGGTCCAGATCATGGACACAGGCCAGCCTGTGGACTGGCTGCCCTTGGCTCAACGTCTATTCCAGCTAACAGAGGTGGGAGGTGTGGTCTCCACCAAAGGGGCAGCCAGCAGAATGGGCACCGTCCCTGGCGTGGCCATGAAGGAGTGTTTTAAATACAAGAAGGCAATTCCATGGGGAAACACTTCTCAAGACCATGGAGTTGTTGTCTGAGAGATGATTGCTTTCCACTTGATATTTTGTCATCATTTAACCACGTTCTGGTTCACATCTTCCAGCGATACCAGTTTGTGATTTATAACATCAAAGCTAGTATTTATTTTTTAGTAAATATGAAATAACAAACATGGTCTTCTATCCCTCAACAGTGCTGGAGTCTATGAAAAAATATTTTATACCCAGTATAGCTTTGCTCCCTAAAAGGGGATTTTCATACCTCCATCAGCCCCTGCATCAAATACTACTGGAAAATACAGTCTTATTTTTATTCAATAGTTTGAGAAAGAAATGAATTTTAGTAATATGAAGGTATCAGTCATTTTAAATAAAATTGAATTTATAAATGATTTACCAAGTTTAGAAGGATGTTCTCTCTTGGACCATTTTAGATACTTCTAGGAGGAAGGTAATTTAAATTCATGAAACTATTCAAAAACAGTATTAGACAAGTTTATCTGCTTTCTAGATAGCTGTCAACTGGTCAATTTGTATTCAGTAGTTGAGCTAAATAAGAGAATAACTAGCAAATAAAATCCCCTTACCTGATCCCAAGTAATGCTTCTAGATAGCAATATCCATGGAGATCTTCTTGTCAAGAACAGGTGAATGCAGAGCGCTCTTCTAAGCAGGCAGCCTCTGAGATGGCACATTCTCATTTTGCATATTTTAGGAAATTGTGGCTATCTTATATATAAACAGACCAACAAAAATATTTAAAGAAACTGTTTTCTACCTCATTTATTTGAGAACACAAAGGGTCCATGTGATCTGGATAATGCTGATAAATAATTATTTAATCTTTTCTGGCATTTACATATGAATACTTCAAATGAAATCACAAATGAATTAAATCAATTACTTGGAATTAAAACCAATCACTCAAAATGTCCCTTATCTGACTCAGAGTAAACCTGTTTCAAGAAAATTTGGCCAACATTCATGAAAAACTTTTACATTCTGTTTCTCCCTAAAAATCTAGATAATTTGTGTGTAAAGAGTTGTTCAATATGAAATATAAAAAAAGAGAGAGAGAACCTCAGAGATTTAAAAAACATTGAACACACACTGTGTTTTTAATTTGTCTAAGTATTAATAGGGACAACATCTCTTTATTTATTTATTTGCTTACTTAGCACTAAGCTCTAGACACATCTAACGCCCACAAATGGAGGTCTAATTGCTTTGCACTTGTTCTTGGTTTGAAAGGTCTTCAAAACCCAGAGCAACACATTCCAAAGTTTAGCTCGGAGTGCCCTCTGCTGGCCGCAAAAATTAAAACACCCAAATAATACACCGGGCCACTTACACACAAGTTAAATTTGTCTTTCTATGAAAAAGCTACTTGGACCAAAACAATTATTGCTATCCTAATAATCTTAACCATGTAATTATGAACACATGTTTTCCATAGGCCCCTCTGAAATGGGACTGTTTGGTGAATGAATCACAGACGTAATTAAGAAGTCTTCCCAGCTGGGTGGAAGGTAGACAAAGACAGACGAACAGAAAGAGACACTTACATGACAAATCCAGAAAGCCAAGCTACATCTCCAATGTTTGATATAAAGAGAAATTTTCCCGTGCCTGATACCAAGTTGGGTATTATAACTAACATGATGTGGCTGTGGACTGGATTGCGTTCTTCTAAAAACTCACGTTCTGAAATACCAACCCCCAGTACCTCAGAATTTGGCCTTGTTTGGAATTGGGGGTTTTGCAAGTGAAATTATCTAAGACTCGGTCTCACTGGAGTGGTACAGGCCCCTCCTCTAACCTGACCTGTGTCCTCCTACAAAGGAGGAATTGGGACCCAGAGACACAGAGGCACACGCAGAGGACGCCCTGGACAGGCGGAGGACCGAGGACTGGCGCGGTGGCCCTGCCAGCCTGGGGACACCGTGGGGTGCCAGAAACCCCCAGAAGCCAGAGGAGAAGCAGGGAACAGAATCTCCCTCACAGCCTTCAGAGGAAGCAACCCTGCTGACACCCCTGACTCTGGGCTTCTGGCCTCTACAAATGTGAGACGTGAATTTTGGTTGTCCTGTCCCACCAAGTTTGTGGACTTGGTCACGACAGCCCTAGAAAGTAATGTGGATGCAAAGTCAGCCACGTAGAGTTGGTAGCACACTGTTTGTGCAGACATGAGGCCCAGTGTAATGATGCCCATGTGTTGGTGCCTGGGATGAACTAGAGGCTCTGCGGGTGGCAAAAGTCAGTGCCACAGTCACCACGTACCATGCGGGGAAAAATGGGGCCTTGGAGCACAAGGGCAGGCGGGCAGGAAGGGGCTGAGCCGGAGCTCCCACTCAGGTGCAGCTGCTCGCTGAGGCTTTGCTGCTTCTGCTGGGCTTTGGCGCCTCCCACACACACACACACTTGGTCAAGCCTACACAGCCAGAGGACCAGCGAGCCAGGTCACAGGTCTCCTATGGTCATGCACAGCGCCTGTCTGTCTGTTGTAACCTGTCAGAATATTGTATGCCTCGCCTCTGCCCTGGAATCATTTCACAGCAAACGAAGGTGCACATATGAAGGCTGTAGTAATAAAGAGGCCGCTTCCTCATTTGGACATGAACGTCTTGGTGTATATGTTTGCTGAGTTTCCCTGCCTGTTGGAGCAAATTATCTCCAACGTCATAGCTTAAAGCCGCACATTCTCAATGTGCTAACACTGAGGAGTGCAGATCTGTGCTCCTTTTTGGAGACTGTCTCTGTGACATTTCCAGTGTCTGGAGGATGCTGTACCTTCGGGTCATGGCTTCTTCCTTCATCTTTGAAGCCAGTGACAGTGGGTTGGTCCTGCTCATACCTTATCACCTCAACATACTGAACCACCACGCTCATCCACATACAATGACCCTATGATTATGCTGACCTCACCGGGGGAATATCAGATAAAGTCCCCATGTCAAGGTCAGCTGATGAGTGACCTTAACCCCGTCTACACCTCATTGCTCTATCACAAGCTCTGGGCACTGGACCTGGACAGCCTTGGGAAGTTTCACTGTGCCCTACACAGTAACCCACACATTCCTCCCCCTCACCATTCTCCTGCCGGCTGACATGCCTGATTTACATCTCAGGGTAGCAAGGGGGAGTGTGCTCCCTTTGCTAAGGGCAGAACCTACGCTGAGAAGAGAGCCATGTGTCTCCAGGGATGAGGGGCCAGGTGTGTCGTGTTAAACAGGAGATCGTGACTCACCTATCTTCACCTGGAATTTAAGTGAGGGTGGATATATGGAAGACCATGCTAATCTAGGGTATCATTGTTTTATCTCAATTCAGCCAGGCTGGACCAACATTTCTAGACTCCTCTTCCCTATAGGGCTGGGCTCCAGAGGACCTGTCCAGGTTCGGGGGCAGAGCGAAGAGCAGCAGCCGGGGGGTGGGGTGGGGTGGTGCTGGGTCCTGGAGCTTGTGGCCACTGGTCTGCAGGCTTCTTATCTACATGGGGCAGCTCCCAAGCCCACGCTCTCCTTTTGCCTTCCCAAGACCTGTACGAGCCCTCAGAGGGCCCCTTCTGCAGCCCCACATCCTTCTGGTGGCCAATAGGAAGAGACAGGGGGCTCCCTGCCCTGCCAAGGGGCCTGGCACCCAGCTTCAGGCCCTGCCAGGTTTGTGAGTTCACACCTGTGGAATCGTCCCGGTCTCACCCTTCAGCTTTGATAGACTCAACCACACTTAGGGAAAGTGAGCTTGCTTGCCCTGAGGGTGACGGGGGACATTAGCAGGTGTTTCTGTCCTCCAGCCACTGCGAGGTGTCTTTCCTCCCCTGGGCTCCGTCACATCATCTGCTTTGGATTTCATCCTGTCTTTGCCACTTTCTCTAATCCTACTCCCAATTTGCCAGCAGGAGACCAAAGTCTTAGAAGAAGTGAGGCCACTTGTATTCCAGGAAGTGCTCGATGCCAGGCTCGGTGCTTCCCGAGCTTTCGCACGCACTGGTGTCACTGTGGATTCTGAGTCCCTAGAGTGGGGCAAGTTCTGAGATCATGCATGTGTGACGCGCTCCCAGGGGCTGCTGTCTCATGGCCAGGGTCTCACTCACAGCCACACAGTCAGAGTCACATCACCATCAGTGTCACACAGTCAGAGTCACATCACCATCAGTGTCACACACTCAGTCACGTCACCATCAGTGTCACACACTCAGAGTCACATCGCCATCAATGTCACACACTCACCATCAGTGTCACACACACAGAGTCACATCACCATCAGTGTCACACACCCACCATCAGTGTCACACACTCAGTCACGTCACCATCAGTGTCACACACTCAGAGTCACATCGCCATCAATGTCACACACTCACCATCAGTGTCACACACTCAGTCACATCACCATCAGCGTTACACACTCAGAGTCACATCGCCATCAGTGTCACACACTCACCATCAGTGTCACTCAGAGTCACGTCACCATCAGTGTCACACACTCAGAGTCATGTCACCATCAGTGTCACACACTCACCATCAGTGTCACACAGTCAGAGTCACACTCACCATCTGTGTCACACACCCACCATCAGTGTCACACACTCAGTCACATCACCATCAGTGTTACACACTCAGAGTCACATCACCATCAATGTCACACACTCACCATCAGTGTCACTCAGAGTCATGTCACCATCAGTGTCACACACTCAGAGTCACATCACCATCAGTGTCACACACCCACCATCAGTGTCACACACTCAGTCACATCACCATCAGTGTCACACACTCAGAGTCACATCGCCATCAATGTCACACACTCACCATCAGTGTCCCACAGTCGGAGTCACATCACCATCAGTGTCACACACTTAGAGTCACATCACCATCAGTGTCACACAGTCAGAGTCACACTCACCATCAGTGTCACACAATCAGAGTCACAGTCACCATCAGTGTCACACACTCAGTCACATCACCATCAGTGTCACACACTCAGTCACATCACCATCAGTGCCACACACTCAGAGTCATCTCACCATCAATGTCACACACCCATCATCAGTGTCACACACTTAGAGTCACATCACCATCAGTGTCACACACTCAGAGTGACACTCACCATGAGTGTCACACATCCACCATCAGTGTCACACACTTAGTCACATCACCATCAGTGTCACACCCTCAGAGTCACACTCACCATCAGCGTCACACTCAGAGTCACACTCACCATGTGTCACACACTCTGTCACATCACCATCAGTGTCACACACTCAGAGTCAGACTCACCACCAGCATCACACATGGAGTCACGCACAGTCACACATAGGTGAGAGACAGCCAGGCTTTCTTGGAGTTTCCGCCTCCTACTTCCCGCTCTGTCCTTAGCCACCTTCACCCCACAAACCTGGAGTCTCTGACACCTTTGTTTGAGGTCCCAGGGGCTCCTCCCACTCAATGCAACAGCCTGCTCACCCTTCCCTGCCTCTCCATCCCAGCTTTCTCCTGCAGCTGTGACGGCCTGAATGTATCCCCCAAAGCTCATGCATTGGGTGTGCTGGTCGTAGACGGGGGGTCTTCTGGGAAGGTCCCCATGGCCTCACCATGTGCTGCTGGGACCCTCCATGCCTCCTGCCATAATGTCTGAGGATTCTCAGCAGTGGTGCCAGTGCCTGGCCACCAAACCCGCACATCTAGAGGTGGCCTCAGGGAGGACGGTGGTCTTCAGATGTCCTGTGAAAGGGAGGGAACCTGGATGACTAGAGGTGGTGGCTTCAGCTTTCCTCCTTGGGACATGTCTTGCCTGAATCATCAGTCCTGTCAGCCACCTTCCAGTGAAATCAATGTCCTGAGTGCATTTCTTAGAGTTTAGGCTGGAGTGTTCTAAAATAAACATACCGAGTCACTGGCTCCTTCTTCTGGGATAAACCGCCATATAAACATGTGCTCACCTGAATTGACTTTGCCATGAGGGAGTTGCCTTTTCAAAGACAAGGTGTGGGTCCTTACGAGCACCAAGAATGATGCCTAGCAGGAAGAAAAGAATGAAAACAAAATAAGTGTTTGTGAAGGATTTGAGGAACAGAAAATGAATGTATAAAATTCCCTAAGACAAATTCCATATGAAATTTATTGAGTTATACTGAGGAATTTCCATTATTTGCCAATGTATAAATATTAGTGTTTATAAACGTATTTAGGAAAAAAGGCCTTGAGAATTAAGAAATTAAGAGAAAGATAGAATATGAAAATAAATGTCCCAAATGCTTCCTTGTGAACACACAAATTGAAAACCCTTGGTCCTCTGTAACATCAGGGTGGGCTGGGTCTGGACTCTTTGGTGTTTCTGCTGCCCTCCCAGCATTCACAAGATCTCCAATCCAGTCTTCCAGTGCTCCAGAAGATGCAAGCCTGTAGATATCACTGCACCATACGCCCAGTTACTCAGCCTGGAGAATTGCCCTGAAGTCGAACTTGAACGTGAATGTATACAGTTGAGTCTAAACAAGTCTATTCAGACCAAGAATGAAGGGCAGAACTGCACCACGTCTGTGCCCGGGTGGGGAAAACCATATTCGCCTCTGAATCATTATTTAAATAATCAGTGGGTGTGAAATGGGCCTTCATTCATCATCTGGCAATTCTTACCTACATGGCAGGGTTTTAGTCCTAAATCTGAGCCCTCCTTGCCCTAAGCATGACCCTGACTTGGGTGTGAACTTCCCTGGCTCTGTCCAATTCACACAGTCCTGGGAGTAATGTAGCCAAAATGATCATCCCCCTGTCACAAGAATAAGAACAGATAGCAAACACGAAGTTTAGAGTTGCAGGCTTATCTCAAATAGCAAAGTCTTGGCTTGCTGCTCCTTGTAGGTGAGTTAACTTTGCAAGGTGCTAACTGAGCCTTAGTCCCCAGTGTGAAAAGCAAAACACATTTGAGTTCTCATAAGCAGGGGTTGCCTGTATCAAGGATACGTCTCCTGGTAGGAATGTGTGGCAGTTAAATTAATGATGTTGGAAGACTGAACATTTTTGCTAAACAAAAGTAAACAAACATGCAAGTGTGATCTTCCCTCATGCCCTTCCCTGTGAGTGGGTGAGGCAAGGCGACCTTCTGCACACAGATGTCACACCTGGGGCCTTCTGCACACCACACTGCAGACCTTCTGCACACCACACTTCAGACCTCTGCACACCACACTGCAGACCTTCTGCACACCACACTGCAGACCTCTGCACACCACACTGCAGACCTTCTGCACACCACACTGCAGACCTTCTGTACACAGATGTCACACCCAGGGCCTTCTGCACACCACACTGCAGACCTTCTGCACATAGATGTCACACCACACTGTGGGCCCCACCACTGTGCTCTGCAGAGAACCTGGGAGATCCCCTCCCCCGGTGGTCCTTCCTGACCCATCTCCAGGTGTCCCCCAAGTCCTGCTGAGGCAGCTCTCCCTCTTGGGGTTGTGGGCTCGTCCTCCTTTCCTGTTGGTGTGAGCTCCTTTTTCTGTATGGAGGTCCAAAGAGAGGACGCCAGAGCACGTTATAAATGAGGGTACTGAGAACCACACTGTCCTTCCTTCCCAGACTGTTCTGCTGTGTCTGCAAGGGTCCCAGATGACCACTAGGTGGTCGATCCTGGTTCCAGTGCAGGGAGTCTCTGCTGTACTCACAGCAGCTGCTGGCATAGCCTTGTGATACGGTGCCGTGAAGTTTATGGTCTGGTTGTGTCACTGCAGACGACGCCTCTGCGTACTTGGATATTGTGCTCAGAGTCCGCTGGCAGGAACCTGGACACAGCACCAGCTGGCGGGCTGACCCTGGTCCTCTGGCGTCCCCTGCAGACCGTTTCTCCTCCACATCTGCACCTGGCCTGCAGGGCTCTGCGCAGGGCTCAGCTGGGCTGCCGGCCTCCACTGTCCTTTCTGTGTGGCACAGGCTGCCCTGGGGGCCTCCATGTGTCCTTCTAATGATCTCACCTCAGAAGCCACACAGCATCATTTCCACCACACTTTCTTGTGAGATGGGCACAGAAGCCCACCCAGGACAGGAGATGACACCTCTGCATGGGAAAATTATACAAAGACCGGTGAGTATTATTAACACATTTTAACAGTTTATCAACAAGCTTGTCCTCCAGGAGGACGGCATTGTCCAACCCAGTGCCCAGGGGTGTGTGCCTGCTTCCCTCCTGCCCTTGCCACAGACTCTCCGGGAGAATCTCTCCACCAATGTTGTCGCTGCACTGATAACAAAGGGGTTCCTGAGCGTCTGCCGTGACAATCCTCAGCAGGTTAAACAAACACTGGGGCGACTTGGAGGCTCTGAAGCCAGCTCTCAGCCACTGTGGGGGTCAGGCAGAGGATATTGGGGTTCACCAAAGGGATTAGGGCCGCCCACCCAACGGCAGCAGGAAGCCACTTCACAGGTGCCTCTGTGCGGAACAAGGGCCACCTCCTCGTCAAAGGTGGGGGGTGACACTGACAAAGGTAAAGCGCATCCCTAACACAGACCAGTCATCACACTGTCAGGAGGGACCTAGTGAGGCTGTGCAGGGCAGACCCGGGGCCTGGTGGAAATCAGGCCACCTGCTGTGACCTCGGACAAGTCACTTGAACTCTCTGCAGCTCAGCCTCCTTACTCATGGAACCTCATGCACTTGCTCACTTGAGTTAGGGCTGGCACAGAGTGATAAGCCAAGGACAGCACTGGCGCCAATGACCACCGGCCAGCACTCACCTGGATTCGCTGTCCCATCATCCCAGCTCATTCAAACCCACACCTGTTGAATCCAAAGCTCATGGCTCCACTGTGATAAACGGCATGAGGGCCACTGGGCAGGAGGGTCAGGACAGAGAAGCTGGTGGCCTGGAGCTATTTCAAGTGGGCAGCTCAAGTCCCCACCTCGCACACCCTTCAGGGCACCCTGTGCACTACTGGGACAGGAAATGCTGAGGGTCCATGATCACAACTCTGAATCTCCAAATAACCTTAAATTAGGCCTGGTGCTCCAGGTCGGAGTAAACTGGGAAGGACCGGAAAGGCATTTATGTAATGTGCCACGTACTAAAAATGTTTGAAGTTTTTAAAACTTCATTGACTCTAAAGAAAATAAACTTCAGGTATGTGCCAAATCCGTGTGCGCCGAGTGTCCCAGCCTCCTGTGATGTGACGACACTCTGCATCCGGGGGCGTCTCCGCCGCCACAACCAACAGACCTGCAAACGTCCAGGGACACATCTGTGCACCAGCATCCGTTTGTAACGTGATATTTAAAAATCATCTTCCTCGCCATAAAAAGAAACTCCGATAATTTGTGCATAATTTTGTTTAGGGTTTGAATGAGAAAACAGAGGCTTGTAAATTTGTTTCTTGCGTGTCAGTAATAGTTTTAAATATTAGTAATAATTCCTTTCCCTTAGGCAAAGTGTGCTGTGTGCTCTGTGCTGTTTGAACTGTCTAAAAACTTTTGCTGTTTTTCTCTTGCTTTGTTTTAGGAAACTCAGTGTGGAGGTCACAGGGCTGGAGAGGAGAAGGTCCTGCTGAGGAGCCAGTGGCTGACCTTGCGGCCAGTCTCCCGGCAACTGCTCACAGCCTTGACCTCTATACACAAGGTCAGCAGTTCACATTCAGGCAAGAGAAGATTTTTTTTTTTAATCTTTACATTCACATATGTAAATATTTGTCGGCTTTTTTCTTTTTTAACAAAAAAGTTTCTGTTTGGAAAAGGAGCTTTGAAATTACTGTTTTACTATAGAAGAAATGGCCCAAGCCCCCCCGCCTAGGCTGCCCTGCTGCAATTACTGATGCTATTAATCTGCCAAGCAAACTCTTCCTTCTGGGTTGTTATAGCATCAAGATAAAGAATTCCTGGCTAAAGGGGTTTCTGTCGTCTATGAGGGTCAGGCTGGCAGCTAACAGCCATTGACTGCATTCCTGGCACCTTGCTTTGTACAAAGAAATGTCAGCTAGCCTTCCTAGGCCTGGGCTCTTCACAGATCTTTCTCACAAATACCTGCCAGCAGGACAATTGGGCACCTTCCTTTTCTTTCACCCTTAAACATGTTGCTCACATCAAGCTCAGGGAGCAGATGAGACCGTTTGCCCTCCTTCTGGTGTGGAAATTGTGTCTCTGCCCCACCTTTGATGGGGAATGGTTGCCTAACCCCCTGCGCATCAAACTATCTTTAAAACACTGTCTCCACAGTTCTCAAGGAGGCAGATTTGAGAAATTCCTCCCAACCCCTGGCTTAGTGCTAAGCAGAACAAAGTCTTCCCTTACAGTGAACCTGCTGTCTCTGAGCACTAGCCTCTTCTTGGACAGTGGGCAGATGGGCCTGGACAGCAGGAGATGCTGCCCACTGCACACAGCATGTCGGGTGTGCAGGCCCAGGCTCTGTACCTGCAGTAGGTGGCCTGGCGGGGACAGCTCTGCTCCTCAGACCTCCAGGTGGGGCGCTGCGAGGGCTACCCTGGCAGCAGCCAAGAGGGAGGACGTTTGCTGAGCCCTTGAGGGGCAGGTAAGGTACTGGACCTTAGGTCCCTGACAAGCAGCCCCTAGGGACCTCATTGGCTACCCGACCTCTGAAATCAGAAGGGGCGTCTGGGGCCAGGGCCACAGGATGGGCCAGTGCAGCTAAGGTGATAACCGGGTGGCCTGCTGGAAGGCTGGTTGTCCCCTCTGAGATGCCCACTGGGTCAGGCGATGTTGATGCAGACAGACTTACTCACAGCTACCATCTCTGCTATCGGGGAAGGAGCGCTGGGCAGAGGGAGAGCCAGGGTGGAGGGCGGCTGCCCCTGGGTACAGCTGAGCGGTACCAGTGGTCTGAAGAGGAGGCCAGCAAAGCACTACTGGGGTGGGGGAGAAAACAGCATCGGCAGACCCACCAGCCTGGCCTCCTCCAAGGACATGGAGCTCAGGGCCTCGTGGGGGCAGGTGGTCTGGGTCCAGGCTGTGAGCAGTACTGCCCATGGGGGTGGGGGCTTGAATTAACTGAAACCACCTGTGGATGTCTGCTCTTTCTAGAAGACACCGGGGGATGAGAGGGAAATCTAATCTGCTGGGGCAATCCCAACAGCAGCAACAACCCCAGGGTGACACTGAAGCTGCTCTTGAGTCTTTTTGTCCCTCTGACTTGGGTACCTGGGGTCCCTCCAAGGACCAACTCCTCCTAGCTTGTCCAGGACTGGCCTTATTTTAGTACTGAGGCCTCACATCCCAGGAGCCCTCACGCAATCCCGAGAAAACCAAGGTCCACCTGCACCAAACGGAGACGGGGCAGGAAAATCAGAACCAGCTCCTCACCCAACAGGGCAACCCCTTCGCGTGGTTCAGGGCAGGCCACCAGAGGGCAGCAGAGGGCTAGAAACAGGTAGGAAAGTGTCAGGAAATCTCTCCAATGGGCTACAGCTGCCGCTTCCCAGCTGAGGCCTCTTAGATGGGAGTGTGGATGCTGGGTGGATACTCTGGGGTAGAACAAGGCTGATACCTGCCCAATAAACACACTATGTGTCCCCATGTTTGGGGAAAGTTTGCAATGTCTGGTCTTCTAATCGGGTATCTTTGGAATAAAGTCTTCATTAAAATTATTTGTTTTTACTATATGATAAAAATGAAGGTTTCTTGTGGTTTACCATAAATGACAATTGTGATTTGGGGAGAAATAAAAAAAACACTCTGCCTCCTCATCAGACCTCTGGAGAATAATGTGAGGCTTAGACCGTCTCCCCCACACCGTGTCCCCCCAGGAGAGGTCTGAGGCTGATTAACCAGCCCCCCTCCTGGGCTGGGGAGTCTCATTAAGCAGATGACAACCAGGACAGGCACAGCAGCCTGAGCTGGAGCCCAGAGGGGCCCCGGAGGGTCCTGAGGTGAAGCACACGGCCCTGCCTTTGTCCCAAGGCAGGTGCCCTCCTTGGGCAGAGGGAGCTGGGAGGAGAGGGGCAGGGGATCACTCCCGAAATGGGGCTGGACAGTGGCAATGGCACTGGGAACATTCCTGGTGCCTTCCTGGGTCTATAGAGATCCGGCTGTCACCTGAGGCACACATACTGGTGGTCTGCGCCCAGGGAAGCCGATGCCATCCAGGTGATTCTGCCTGGAGTCTGGGAGCCCCACAAACTGACCAGCGGCCAGCAACAATTTTGTGAGGGGAGAGGCCGGGGTCTGGCTGGTTTCTCTCATTGTTTGACACAGTTGCGCCTGGCATGGGGAAGGCGCTGAACCAGTCTATGTGGAATGAACGATTCTCACAGCAGACAGGTTCTGTCCTTAGAACACACCCCAAGGAGGGCTGGCCTTTGACTGGTTTCCTGAGTATAGTGTATTGCACTCCGCAAGTTTCCTGAGAAATTACCACAAAATTGACAGCTTAAAACCACAGAAATGTATCCATTCGCTCAAAGTTCTGGAGGACAGGAGTCTGAAGTCTTAAGTGTTGATGGGGTCGGGCTCCCTCTGAAGGCTCCAGGGAGTCCCTGGGTCCTCCTGGCTCTCCCAGTGTCTGGTGTCTCCAGGGGTCCCTGATTGGGGCCCCTCCTCCCCAGTCTCTTTCTCTGCCTCCACGTGGCCCTCTGCTCTCCTCTCCTGTGCTTGCTTATGTCCCAATCTGTCTCTTCCAAGGACACTGCAGGGGTTCGGAGCTACCCTAACCAGCGCGATTTTACCCTTCCTTACTTTCATTCCATTTGTAAGACCCTGTTTCCAAAGAAGGTGACATTCTGAGGTTCCGGGTGTGAGCTTTCGGCAACATCACCCACCCTGCTACACGCACTGACACGGCAGCCACCCGAGGCCGCTGGCTTGGGATGAGCTGGCCCCACGCTAAGTGCTTTCCTCACATTTTCACATTTCCCTCTCAGAGATACCCTACAAAATCGGAAATAGAAAGAAGGGAGGGGAGTGGTGATTTCCATTTTATGGGCAGAAAAACTGAGATGTCTCTTGTTCAAGGTCTGAAGGAGAAGGGCCGCAGAGCCAGGGCGCGGCTCCGAGGGACGCGAGCCCGCTGCTCCTCTGGGCACCTGACCAGCCTGCCCAGACGGCGGCCGTCCGGGGTGTCGCTCAGCCCGCCTCTCCCTGCCCAGGGAGCTCAAACACACCTAAGGCATGGTTAAGAGCTAGTGCACATTTTATTTTTGTGACTACTCTGAATGTGTAGAATTATCCAAAAAAGGACAAAGGCCGCTGCTGACATCCAGGCGTGCACCCCACACACCACAGGAGTTCCCGGTGACCTTACAGGTGCCTCAGCCTGCCGAGGATGAGCTCTTCCTCACCTTCTGCTGCAGCTTGGATGAGCATGACAAGGGAGGGTCAAAACAAATCCCACAGATTCCTGACAAGGGTGTAAATTATGTGGACAGTGTGACGATTACAACCACATTACCCACCACCTGTTCACAGACACGTAAGGGGGCATCTACCGTGGTGTAAGATCTAAAATTCAGGCCCAGTGTTACGTGCTGCCTTAACATCTGGCAACTTCAGGGTTGGGGGAGTCGGGAATGGCTTAGCCACAAGTTCTCTCTGTTTTCTCCCATGGACACAGCGTTCTGGCCAAGCACTGCCCTCACCACAGAACCAGGGCACTGCCCACTGTCCGCACCAGCTTATGGAATCATTTGCAGCCAATGTCATCTTCCCTAGGAAACTGGGTCACCCCGTCCTCCTGTGACTGCCAGCCGTCCATGGCCCCTGTCTCCTGTCTCTGCTCCTGTGTGTGGTTCCATGCAGACATGGGGCTTTCCACCGTGGTGACGAGAATATCTGTGATTTGCAGAGTCCTGCCACCTGTATCTGTGTGTCTGAGCATCTGTCTAACCTTCTCTGCCCAGGAGGTGAAGAGGAGGCTGTTAGGACACCACTCACCAGGCCCTAAAGAAACTCACCATGCCTGGGGGGCAGGGGGGCAGCCACAGGAACAGACATCTGTGCACAACCTGAAGATGGAGACAGGCAGGGCGTGCTACAGGCAGGTGGTGTGGTACTAGAGACAGATGGTGCTACAGGCAGGTGGTGCTATAGACAGGTGATGCTAGAGGTGGGTGGGTGCTACAGGCAGGCAAAGAAAGGGACGGTGCTTTCTTAGAAAAGAGACGCTAATTGACACAGACACTGAGGTCAAAAGAGGTGGTCCCTGGGCAGAGCTGGGGCTGGAGGACAGGCTGGAAGGACATTTGAGTCACAGAGCAACGTGTGGTGGATGTGACAACTGGGGGGCAGCTCAGGCTCCTGCCACTGCACTTCTAGGCAATTCTCAGGTTGGACATGTTTGAACCCAGATTGCAGCAGCTTCTGACCCATCCACATTGCAAGCAGAACTTTCTGGATGCAGGCTGTGCAAGGGGCGTGTTGAAGAGGCGGGTTGCCCAGCCTGCCAGTGCCCTGACTTGCAGTCGTGATGCACCAAGGGCAGAGACTCCCCTGTGCCGCCTGAGCCCGGGCACTGTGACTGGTGTGCGACCCACTGGCCTGCCCACAGCCTGCCGGGGCCCTGGGTAGGTCCGCGATGCTCTTAGTGCATGAATGTCTCAGTTTTGATGCAGCTGTGGAAGCGACTCGGTAAACACCCAGATGAAATAGTAACTACTCTGAAGGGAGGGAGGCAATTGCATTCTGGCAAATTTTTAAAAGCAAATGGAGATGCAAACAAAGGAAAGCAATGTCACCAGGCCCCGGTGCTGGGACCGAGATAAATCTCAGGGCGCTAGCTGAAGGGCGTCCCGCCAGCATCTCCGAGGAGCCAGAGCTCGGCGGGACGATAGAACTGTCGCCTCGAGAAAGGCAGGGCTTGATGCATGAATACGTCAGGATATGAAGCCCTGATTCATGTTTGAGGCATGACATTCGTCCATGCTGCTGTGCCAATAATTTTAATTTAATAAGCCCATGTGTCAAGGGCCACTTCGGACACATCACAGCTGCTGCCTCCCACTCCTTGTCCCTTGGCAAGTTCAGTTCCCTGGCTTGTTCCTCCCTACAGTGTCCACAGGAACCGTCCACACTGTGTTCACCGCCTGCGTGGACCTGCGGGGTGAGTAACCCAGGCGTCTCCACCGCCTCCCCGGCCACAATGGCCCATCTTCAGCCTCAAGACAGCCTGGTGGTCACCAGTGTTCTTGGGGTATTTCTGCGCAGCGAGGAAACCTGACAGACATGGGGGGTGGAAGGAAGAACAGCACAAATTACTATAAACATTCTCAATTTTACATTTAAAGTAGGCAACCCAGGCAATTTTCATTATTTTATTTTGTGTGTGTTAGGGATTCACTGAGGGCAGTTACACTGATTCAGTTACACTGATTGGATTTTTTCATTATTAACCCTTTCACCTAAGAGTAAAGAGCAGAAGAGAGACATCAGCTTCCTGGTTATCTGCTGTCAGGGGCCATCAGATGTTTCCAGGTAATAATTTCTGGACTGGTTCTCGTGTTTTTTGTTCTTTAAATCATAAATATATGAAGGGGTTGGGCAGCACCTGTGGCTCAGTGGGTAGGGTGCCGGCCCCATATACTGTGGGTTCAAACCTGGCCTCAGCAAAATTGCAACAAAAAAAATAGCCAGGCGTTGTGGAGGGCGCCTGTAGTCGCAGCTACTTGGGAGGCTGAGGCAAAAGAGAATTGCCTAAGCCCAGTAGTTTGAGGTTGCTGTGAGCTGTGACGCCACAGCACTCTAACCAGGGCGACAAAGTGAGACTCTGTCTCTATTAAAAATATATACATATGAAGGGGCCACAGCTCCCCAAAACAGCTGAGTCCACGCTCTGATGTGAGACCCGTGTGCCACTGACCACATGCAAATCCTCTACGGATAGTCCAGCGGCCATCGGACACGTGTGCTGAGCTCCAGCACCCGTCTAAGGCAGCAGGGCGGCACCCGTGGGGCTCTCCAGAGACGTGAGGGGCTTGTCTCATGTGCTTCTAGGGAGATGCCTGTGGCTGCCATTGGGGGAGAAGTTTGGGGAGCAGAGGCAGAGGGGGGGCTCGGGGCAGGGGGCAGAAATGACTGTGGGGGGCTAGCCAGATAGAGCAGGCCCCAAACTAAGGTGCCAGTGACAGGAATCAGAGGAGAGAAGTCTGGATGGAGGGAAGCGAGAGGCCGATTAGAGGGGACAGCATGGGAGGAGGGGAGTGTGGAAACTGCCTCCGGGTTTCTGATGTGGGGAGTGGTGAAGAGAGGAACAGATTTAGGAGGAGGCCTGGCCTTTATTATTGGGAGTTTGAGTTATTGTTGGGGATGTGGGATCCTAATAAATAAAATCTCTCTCTCCTGCTTGAGTTCGCAATCAATTGAGAGCTAAATGGAGGCATCAGTCGCTGGGGTGTGCGTGAGATTTGTTACTGATAAGCGCCCCACGGGCTGACGGCTTGGGGCTCAGCAGTGTGGACGATGAGCTCACGTGCTCCTGCTTTGCACGGCCCAGAGAGGGGCCGAGAACCCAGAAGCTCCTGACCCTCAGGGAGCCTCTGAGGACCTGGACCAGCCGTGTCTGTGCTTGGTGCCCAAACTCAACACCCAGGGGTGAGCACGCAGGACAGGGAAGTGAGGACCGGCGTCACAGAGGCTGTTGGTCACCTGGAAATAGGACAGGGTGAGCTCTGGCTGCCATCAGCCCTCTTGGAGCCTAAAAGAGCAGTGTCTAGTAGGCAGTGCCGGGCGTGGGTCTGATAATCCATGGAGAGCCTGGGGGATGAAACTGCACGCGTGTATGTGCACTGTGCACGTGTGTGTGTGCGTGTGTGTAAGGGTCTACGAGAGAGAGGAATCTTTGAGAAGGCACAGGCCCCTCCGGGTAAGATTTGACTTAGGGACCGTCAGTGGCCTGCAGTGGCCTGAGGATAGAGCTCTCAGGATGAACACTGTCTACAGAGAGAGATCAGAGGAGAACTCTTTAATGAGACAAATATTGAATTCCTAGAAGAACCAGGAAAGAGGAGTCTCCCCAAAGCCAGTGAGGGTGAGTGATAAGAATGTGCAGAGCAGCCCATTTCAGATAAGCTAGGACAGATGACCCTGCTTCACGGAAGTGTGGATGTCACACATGGTGTGCAGAAAAAGAGCAGGAACTAGACTCCCACCGCTTCCCACACCATACTGCCGAGGGGACTAAGTCCAGATCTCCACACCCAGCAAGGTCCTGCCTGGTAGAACCCAAAAGGAAATAGCCCCCCAGGCAGCCATGGTGCAGACGCTGCCTCCTGAAGCCTGAGTGTCGGGGCTCCCAGGGCGGCCGCGTAACTACCTCACTGCCCACAGCTGCTCGGTCAGGGTTCTCAGTCTGTGTCCTCAGGACCTGGAGTCCAGGCTCCCTCAGGGCCAGTGAACAGAGCTTGGCAAGTTCTCTCCTCTCCAAATGGAGCATCTCGGAAGGTCACAGTCCTGCCTTCTAATGGTGGAGCGTTCTACTTGAACAAGAGACCCCAATTATTCGTTAAGGTTTGGAAAATTTTGCTACAGATTTGTAAGTTGGTATCTAGTGGAGAAATCTCAGACTACATTAAGATTTGCATTGCATGTTTTATCTTATGACTTTAATTAAATTTTAACCTGATTTAATTTTATATAATTCAAAGACATATTTAAAAGATTAACACGGCAATCTGAAGAAACTCAGAACTAATATAATTCAATGTAAGCATTATTTCACATTGAGTTGGCCAGATTCATACCGTCCGCATGGGTAGAAAAGATTGGATAATGATTACAGTTAAAAAAAAATAGTATCCCAATCATCTCATCTTTACTACTAAACATGGAGCTGAAATTACATAGATGTAACTCAAATTCTCCGTGAAGGCAGTTGTTATCAACTAAGATTTATGTTTCTGCAATTTCAGATTTAGTTGTACATTTAGTTGTTTGACCAAGAAAATATTTTATGGATGTTACAGAGATATTTTCTTATATGAAATACAGGATTTACCTTATTGCAGTTTTACGTGGGATATAAATAAATAGCTCCTCACCTTTGTCTTATCAGACTTCTCGGCACAAGAAGAAAGGGAAGAGGAGAATAAAGGAAATCCCCGGGCAGGTGGTGGGAGCGGGGGGCACTCAGCTCAGAGAAGGAAGCAGAAGGCAGAGGGAGAGGCTGGGGTTTGTTCCTCCAAGAAAGGGACTTTCTTTTCCAACTCTGTTCATCAAGGAGCCTGGCAGAGGAGTCCTGAGTCTTCCTGAATTCCAAAGAGCACCTGAGTTAACTGCTCAGTTTATAAATTTAGGAGAGGTCTCAGCCGTCCCTCTTTTCATTTGATTGTTTTCATTTTGACCCCATCTCGTTCTCTTATATCTATGAACATTGAATTGGGAAATTCAAGCACATTGATATTAATTCCAGGGACCCAAGAGGATAATTTAGAAATGTAATAACTAGCATTTATTTCAGTGAAGAAAAATCTCCCAGAATGGGTGGAAGCTGGAGGAGGGCTGGGGGGGTCCCAGGGGCAGAGACAGAGCTTCCCGAGGAGGAACAGGGTCCGTCCTGAGGCACCGTGAGCCCCAGCGATGGGCGGCAGCAGGGGAATTTCAGGTGCCCCCCGCCCCATGTCCCCAGGGAGCTCTGACTCTGCTTTCCCAGGCGGTTCCAGCAACACCAACACGGAAGGGTGGCTGGGCCTGCTGAGGCTTCCCGGCGCCTCTTGGAAGATTTGGACTCGACAGCAAAAGAATTCTCTCTCTAGAAGCTTGTGCCATCTTCTCTCCGACACACTGTGCATTCCTTTCTTTTTTTTTTTCTAATAATTTTATTAAATCATAATTGTGTACATTGGTGCAATCATAGGGCAGAATGTGCTTCATATACAATCAGAAACATTTTGATCGTCCTTTCTTTCTCTTCCTCAGGATTTCATCGAGTGTCCGGGCAGGGAAGGGAGGCACAGGTCCGGAGCAGCAGCCTCTAATGGACTCTAGACTTAATTCTCCACACACTTAAAAAAGAAAACGCTCGAGTTGCTGAGGTGGGCTTTGACCCGCACACTTCGTAAAACACTGGCTATGTTGCTGAATCAGATGGGCAGTCCTCTTGGGCATTCAAGTGTCCTGTGCTTTGAAAAATGGTGGAACTGACATATATTAGGAGTTGTGCATTTGGCTCGGTTCATTCCAACGACTGCTCTTTGCCGTAGGTCTCACTGTTCTCATTTTAGTGTTGAGGAAACCAGGAATCGGAGACGTGAGTCCGAACGGCTACCCGGCCTCACAGGTAAGAACAGCAAACTGGTAGGAAGTGATTTGCTCGTAAACTTCAGAACACGTGGTGCTTCACTTCCATGGAACCGTCGAGGGGCGGAGGGGAGTCACTTTCTTCTGCCTCCTCCGCTTCGTCGGCTCCTCCCGGGAGCACAGAGTGTTCTGTGCATGTTCCTCACCCCGTCACAGACGGGAGGGGGTAGGAGGCTCCCCAGTGTCTCCCATGGCTTCCCACCTTTTCTTTAAAGAGAGTACGAAGAATTAGGTTGCAATGTTTGCATTCATTAGGTGAAGTCCCTCTTATAATTGGGTCCCGCCCCCAAGGGGCACGCCATCCACCCTAACGTGGTGCCAGGCCAGGGTCCCCACTCCCCAACTTTTCACCCCCCAGAGGCGGACATGGAGCACCTTCACAATGTTAGCGATTGAAACTGCTATGTAGTAAGACAAGAATGACGACTGCATAATTCAGAATGCAATTTCAAAACACCACGTGAGGCCTGGGAAGTGCAACAAACACAGGGACCGTTCCAGAGATTGCCTGTGGGAGCTCCGTGCCAAGCGCTCCATTATGCAAAAGTAGGTGCTTCCCAAGTGCTCTGTTTAACAAGGTTAACAGGGGTGGATTTTGCCAAATTAAATCTGTCCCATGTAATGAAGGCTCTTCTTGCTGAGCGGAGGACTATCTAAAGAGAACAATAAAAGCACAAACCCAAGTCCAGAGGGAAATAAAGAGCACACAGCCTTCCTGATTGCATGAGGCATCGTTCCTGGGCTAGCCTTCCTCACGAAGTGGCGTCGACCCTCTGCTTTACGTTAAGCACGAATCCTAAAAGGCACCCTGGTCCTCTCCATGTGCGAGACAGGACAGGGAATCTCGGAGATGTTTGGAAAGGAGCTCTCAGAGGCAACGTGCAGAATTCTTTGATTTTGAATTAAACATGAAATCAGAATGGTTTTTTTTTCTTCTTTTAGCCACCTTAACTCTTTTCTTACACTAAAAGGAAATGGAGTGATTCGTGATAGTCCATTCTGAGGATCAGCTGAAATCAGCAGGGATTTTTAAAAACAGATTTCTGGGCCTTGGGCCCAGGGACTCTAAGCAGCAGGTCAGGTGGAGCAGCCCCGCCCCTGAAATGTGATTTTGTGAAGTCTTTTCTATCCTCACCCCCATCTTTCCTTCTTTATTCTGATGTTCTTTCATTTCCTTTCTGCACCTTCATGCAGAGCTCACCACACCTACTCCTTAAAACAGCCAACTTTGTTTGATTTTTCTCCTTCTCAACTCAGCCATCATAATTTAGTTGGCCTATTTTCACTAGATCTATTTTCTGATCTTACAATTATTTTCACTGCTTTCATTTGGTAAGTCTCAAATTTCTATCCCGTTGGAAAACATGATTCTCAGCTTTAACGTGTCTGAAGGCTTCATTCACCATTGCTAGTCTGGTAGTTCATTTTTACATTTTTTTCCTTTCAAATTATCTCATTTAAATTAGGTCTCCCCAGGGAAATAAAAACAAACTGTTTTTCCACTGACTCAGTACCGTCCACGCTATGGTACTTTTATCATTGCTGTCATCTTTTAAAAAGTTGGTCTCTTCCACCGAGTTCTCCTGTGAGGAAGGGTTTCAGTAGAATATTGCACTGTCTATGGGGTGGTGTGTAGGTTGGAAGACGTGATTTAGTGCGTTTGGAAGTATATTTATAAGTCCCCATGGTACTTATAAATCTGTTCTCCACAATTTCTTTTATTTTCCTTTACAAAAAAGGATTAGTTCATCCCAAATGAATATGGTTATCCAAGGCCAGTTATCTCAAAACTGGAGCTGCAATTTCTAGCCTTGGGAAAGCGGTTATTAATTTATTTTGGAAGTATAATTGCCAACCACAGATCATTTCAATTAAACTGTGCCGGTCCCACACGTTCACTATTTTGTTAGTGACCTGGGTCTCGTGCTGGTGCCTCCTACTGCTAGTTTATTGATGAGAGCTCACGCGTTTAGTCTCTCTGGAAATGTCCTGGGTCATATACCGGCACCTGGGTTTAGCTGGGGATAAAATGTCATCCTCTAACCACATCTTTGTGGCTGGAATTTTTCAGCCACCACAACACATAAGGCAAAATATATGTAATGTCATCTCTAGGCATTAAAGAAATTGAAACAGAGGGAGTCTGTGATCTAAACTGAATCGGGTCCAACACGCAGAGCTGTGTCCTATCATAAAACCTCGATCCGCCCTGAGAAAACGGAGCGGGACGCGGGGCTCCCACTTCTCACGTAAAATAAACAAAAATAAAAGTTGATTAAAATGTTGAGTTGTGCCTGTGGGTGTGTGTGTGCACATTTATCTAAATTTAGGGCCGTGTTTGCTCATTCTGTCCAGACCCCTGGGGCGTCCGCACAATTGGCAGACAGACTTGATGGCCCACCTGCGAGATTCACTATTGGTTAAAAATAATTTCTGTAACTAGAGAGTCTTTCAATTTCTAAGAATGATGAATTATATAGTCTCTAGGTGACTTTCTAAAAAGATGATTCTAGGGTTCCCAGGACCCCCACTCTGTCCAGGCCACTCTATTCAGACTCTCCCAGCAGATCCAGGCGAGTCTAGTTTACTCATCTGTCCCCAGGCACTTCTGATTCTCTCACCTACAGCTCAGTTTGGGCTAGGGAGCCTCTGACAAGTGCCCTTGTGGCAGCATGTGACACAGTCACCAGCTCTGGAAGTTGAGGAGAGATTCTAGCAGGAAGCTGACTAAAGGCTCTGCCTGGAGTGGGCATCACCTTCCATCTCTGCTGTGGACGGATGTGGCTGGTGTGTCCCATAGACCCTTGTGGATGCTACCTGGGACCTGCAAGGCCCTGAGTCAGACTCAGAGTCGGTGCCTGGTGACACCCGCAGAGCTGCAGCTTCCCGCCCTCCCCTGCTGGCCCACAGGCCTCATGGTGGCATCCAAAGCTCAGATGTGGCCCTGTGTTTTCATGGCACTGACCAATGTAAAAATCTAACCGCAGTCAGGGTCGCTCCCCCTGCCTCCTCGGGCCCACTGTTCCCTGATGGTTGGGGTTTGAATGACTGGGGATGAAGTGGGGGTCTCAGACAGTGGGGCTGCCCCAGGGGTGCTTCACCCTATAATTTAAAGGAGTTCTCAGGTTCTCAGTCACTCCCTTGTATAATCAAGTTACTGTGAGTTGTCCCTACGCAAGCCGTGAGACACGTGCAGGGGGACAGACCAGAGGAACACGTTGCATAAGTGTTGGCACCAAAGCCCATGGGAAATGGAGGGAGAAAGAGCTTTAAAATGCAGGCGCTGGGGATTCTCCCAGTGCCAGGAGGGGCAACCCGTGAGCAGATGTCCTCATCAAGTAGGTGCTGGTTCCAGTTAGTGAGGAATACAGCAGTGAGGCAGCACTGAGATTCAGAAATAGATTTATAGCTGGCTTTCTTTTTCCTTTTGCTTTTCATGGAAATCTCCAGAAATAGAATTTATCAAGATCGCTGTGTTAGGGATACACATGGCAACAGCTTCCACATCCTATGTGTTTCCAGGTTCAGTAATAAAAATAAGTACATTTAAAATGAGAAGGTTAAGGAGGAAATGATCTTTCTAGTTTTACTGCAGAAAATGTACCAGGAAATCAGTGCCATTTAAGAAGACAATCAGAGAATACGGATTCCTAAGTTACGGGGAAATATGACCATAGACAGCCAGCAGCTCATCTCCTAAGTGTGCCCAGTTCCACTTAAATCCTAATTTGTTGTGATATTTTCTCATTCAAACAAACGGCATGTTTGTGCCGTGTTTAGAGGGGTGAGAAGGGAGGCTGCCTGCAGCTTCCTGTCTGGCCCACAGACCCGTGGGGCTCCGCCCTGCCGCCTGCCCTCTGGCCCTGGGTCTGGCTGGCCAGGCTTCAGTCTGGCCACTGCGCTCCCCGCAGGCTCTCACTCCTTGTAGCTCTTCTCTTTCTGTGGCTTTCAGGCCCCTCCCTGCTCAGAGAAAAGGTACCTGCTCGTTCTCACAAATGACCAACTATTGCTCTTCTTGGATTTTTGTTTAATGCCTTGTCCTTGGTCTCTGGCAAGACTCACTTCTGCCTTCCTCCCTGTTCACTCCCTGCTCCTAATGACATGTCTCGCATGCAAATTTGGCAGCCTCATCACCTCATGTCCCTGCCAAGGTTCTCTCAGGCCTGGAGGTGAGCTGGTCCCAAGTCCCTCCACCTCGCCAGGACCCTGTTCTCTCTCTGGTCCAGCTATCAGAGCGTCTGTGGGTCCATCGCTTGGTCAAGCTTTTGCATAAGCTGGTGGTTGGAGATCCTGAGGACACAGACTGGAACTTCTCAGCTGCCGGAGCAGGTTCTGTGAGTGAATTCGTGTACATGTGCCAAAAAGTGACTCTGCATGAGTTGCAAAGGTAGTTCTGGGACTTACTTTGCTTATATCATAACCTGGTAGCACAGATATGGGGGGAGGAAGAGACGTTCTCCCCCTACTGAGTGCTAAGGGCGAGAGGCTTTGTTTATCCAAAGAGTTGACAAGTGTTCAAGCACTTGGCCTGTACCCTGGGGACCGTAGACCAAACCTCAGTTATTATTTCCCTACATACTCCATTTTACTCCAATCTTCCATCCTCTTACAGGCCATGTGGGCTCCCCACATGGGGTCAGCTGTTCTAGGCTCCTAAATTTCCTATCTCTGTAAATATGGTCCCTTGACATTCTGCAATGCGGCCTTAATCATTCCACCTGTCTCAGGTTGCATGTAACCCCTTTCACAGCATAGGGGACCACTCTTCCCTTCTGGGACCCCCAGTTCCAGCAGCATGCAGACCCAGAAGGCTTCCTGCTTGCTTGAGGACATTTGTGTTACGTCACCAGGTTTGCATTCACAAATGTCAACTGCTAAGTTACATCTGGGGTTTGCTCTCCAGAGTCCTCTGGAGCAATCCCTGTGAATTTGTGAATTGCTCTTTCTTACTGAAATGTACAGTGGACGGGATTGCACTAAGCAGAGAGATTGTTCTGGAATCGGGCATGGCCCCAGTAGTGGTGGGGATGGGAAGATGTGGGTAACTATGGGCCGGGGATGCCACAGAGCAGGAGAGGCAGGCCGAGGACGGTCCCAGAGCCTGGTGTCTCAGACACACCCTGGAGCAGACCGGCCTTGCTCTCCACACAGAGCTGGGCCTGGATAGAGC
>CAUYRH010032285.1:0-29439 GCA_963574655.1 Perodicticus potto | reverse complement strand
TACACTCATTCACCTTGCCCCTGGTGGAAGGGACTGTATTCATTTGTTTCCTGGCCAAGGAACCCATACACCTATATATACCCTGAGGCTAGAGGCCTAGAGGAGGAGACGGGGAAAGACTGGGAGAGGAATGGAAAGAGCATCTCTCTCCCCACTTGAAATCTCTCCCTCTACCAGGAGCTTTGGGGTTTTCTGTATTCTTTTCTGTAAATCAATTCTGTCTTACCATGGAGGGGTGGGGGGAGGAAATAATGTAATGAAGAATAATAAAATACATATATTTTAAAAAATGTGGATTTTTATTATGAGGAAAGAACAATATATTTTCTCCTCATGTGAATTTTCCTAGAATAAATACAAACTTGATAATAATAATATTACCTATTGATAATAATATCACCTGATAATAATAACGTCAAGCATTATTCAAAAATATCAAAAAAGATCACTTTGAATAATACTTCAAAATTATCTTCCAGTTTTCTTTTTTTTTTGAGACAGAGCCTCAAGCTGTCACCCTGGATAGAGTGCTGTGGCATCACAGCTCACAGCTGCCTCCAATTCCTGGGCTCAAGCGAATCTCTTGCCTCCGCCTCCCAAGTAGCTGGGATTATAGGCGCCCGCCACAACACCGGCCATTTTTTGGTTGCAGCCATCATTGTTGTTTGGCGGGCCCGGGCTGGATTCGAACCAGCCAGCTCAGGTGTAAGTGGCTGGCACCTTAGCCTGTTGAGCCACAGGCGCCGAGTCTTATCTTCCAGTTTTCCTAAACCAGAAACACTATGAACAATGTATTCAATTGTATCTCTGCATAAGCATCTGTGTGTATTTATTTATTTTTGGCATCATGCTCATATATTTTGGCACCATTCTCTTTTATCTTACAAAATCATGCTTTGTTCTTCATTTACTATACTAAGCTGGCAATCAGAATTCAGTTGTTTATCCCATAGTAACCAGGGTCAGGAAATCTTTTTTTATTTAAAAATATATTTTTGGTAGACACTACATTTCTATGGGTCCTCCTGGAGAATGTAAATAAACTCTGAGTTGACACCTGTCAATTACAGTCCTCATGTATTTTGTGGCACATAAGGAAACATTGTAAGTTACAACAGGAAAGTCATTCATTTCCCTAATGATCATGGATAAGTCTGCTGACTTTTTATAATGTAATTGAAACATATAAAACACCCTTCATACTCATCTAAGCCATCTGCAAAGTTTCTTCTAGGCTAGGCATAAACTATTTAACATCATGTCAGATAGTTTTATGAATTTCCCAGGACTTGTAAGTTTCTTAAACATGGAGTATTTTGCTATCCAAATATAAACTCCCAAATGAGCCATTTAAGGTACTAAACAGAGGAAGTCCCCAAGTGATGGGTCATGCTCTCTGAAGATAGAGTACAAAAAACTGAGTCAGTGATCAAATATTTTCACGTGTGTATTTATTTCTAAGCCTATAATACTTTTTCATTTATTATAAGCACTGTACATTTTTAAAGACTGCAGTTGTAAAATATAACTCAGGGCATAGTCAGAAGGTGGAAGAGAATTTCACTCATTTGTAACAGTTGGGAACAGCTCTCTGGGCACCTTTCCAAGAAACCAGAGTTTTAAATGTGTATAGTGAAAGTATTTGATCACATTGGTAGTGATTGAGGAGACGTATTCTGGTGCAATAGCAAAAAAGAAAGACAGAAAAGAAAAGAAATGTGAAAATGATACAGAAGCAAATGGTAGAAAATCTTCCACTCCACTGGGTTATAGTAGGTTGGCAGCTTAGTTTTTCTCCTGCTCTTTCAATAGGGATGATTAAAGTGTGATATGGAAAATGCCTACATCTAATCTGAATCTATCAAGCTAATTGGGAAAAGAAGAAAGAAAGAAAAAAGAAGAAAGGAAAAAAAAAGAAGGAAAAAGGAGGAGGAAGCTAAGAGCCGCCCCCTCATCCCCCTATGTTACCCAGTAATAAATGAAGACCGGCCAGGGGAACCCTGAGAACTGGTGGCATTTCCTTCCGTAAACTGAACTGGCTGGAGCAATCAGCTTTCCCAGCTGTGAGATGACAGTTATTCCTATCCATACAGCATTCCGGGCTTTTGAGCATCTCCCCAGGCCCTCCCTACACACTTGGTCTACCCAACCCTTCTATTGATCCTTTAAAAGATTTAGCTCAAACTTCTGTCCCCAACTGCAGCAGGGATGACTTCTTCCCTCCTCTGTACTCTTACAGAACTTTAGTCCCAACTGCTTTGGGACTAAAGTGAAACATGACAGTTTCTCCCACCAAAATCCAAATGCCTGGAGGACAGATTCAGCAGCTTCTCCATCTTTTACCCCCAGCGTCTGGCAGACAGTCTGGCATAAAGTAGGTGGTCAATAAACACTTGTTGAATAAATGTATGCGTGAACATAGACATCTAAATTATCCTGAAGACTAAAAGAAAAAAGCAAGAATGAAAAGAATCTAGTTTGCCTTTTTCCTCCCTTCAGTCATTGCACTTAAAAGGACTCCCATGAAGGATATATTCCCAAGGAGAAAAAGAGAAATAACCCCATGTGATTTATCATGAGAACATGGACGTTATAAATTATACCCATAACACTACAGTTCTTTGTAACTTATGTGGTATTTCCTTTAGTTCTACTGTTTAATCTCTACCAAGATTTGTTTTTCCACAATGAGTGCTTCAAGTTGAAGACGAAGACAACACAAAGACACCTATGTACATGGACACAAAATCTCTCATTTTCTCCAAACATTCAGGTCACTCTGCCCATCTAAAACTCTGGATTCCTGGCAAGGTGCCCACAGAGCTATTCTAACCATTCCAAATGACTAAAATCCTCTCCTATCCTCTAACTATCCCTGGAGTTAGATTTCACAACTATAGTTCAAAAAATGTATAGTACTTACAATAAATGAAAACATTATGGCTTAGAAAGAAATACACACATGTGAAAATATTTCCTAAGTCAACTAAGTCAAAGTCAAGCTTCTCCAAGAGCCACGAGTCATTAACTCATCAGGTTCAGAAGCAGCTTTGCAGAATGGCCAGGGCCTGGATTTGAACCCACACCACCTTGGCAAGCTATGAATCCTCATATGCCTCAGCCTCTCCATCTGTACATGATAAAATAAACAGTCCTGTACAGAGGGAAAAGGTTAATGCAGGTAAAGCAAATAGAAGCATATATGACATACATTAAGCACTTAGTCAAGGTTAGTTATAGGATTATCTTCATATACCCTTGTCCTTTAAATTATATTTTAGTAGAACATTCTAGGAGATGAAAAAATGCTTCTCTTGAGCAAGTCTCTACCATAAAGACATAGGCATTAGGGGCACATGGTATAGAAGGTAGTGTAAAAACCTGATCCTGGAATACTATGTTCCTGTAGGACATGAAATGATCACAGGTATGAAAAATCATAATCACATTCACTTAACTTTTATGTGAAGTTGTAGACACTCACGCAAACACACACACACATGATTGAAGACACACACACACACACTCTTGCCTTTTGAAGCCTCATACAACAAAGCGATCAAGGAACACAGTATGATGCTTCCTGGCATTCCAGGTTGCCCTGAGCCTGCCCTGAGCCTGCCTCCCTGTCTGTGCCATGAGAACAGTCTGCCACAGTCATCTTCACAGTTCCTAATGTTTTGGTAAAACTTAAATGAAATAACATGTGTGAATGCACCTAACAGACAGATAATCCATGTTATCTTCAAATTTTTATTCTTCCCCATTTTCATCTAAATCTGTGAGCTTGCTACAATCCACTTCAGTTTTCCAGATGTATCGGGCTCCTTTCTCTCATGCTTATATTGAAACAGGTCTGAAGGAAAAAACAATGGAAAAAAGAAGCAAAACAATTTTTTGCTTCAGAAGAAACCATTTGAACATTTCTGATGAACAGGTTCCCTATGTCAGTAAACCAGGAAAGTTTATTGTAACAAATACAAGGGGCAAAGTAAGGGCGTATGATTACCACAAAACTATACAAAGAAGACAGACTATGAAATATGCAATGTTAATGTCAAGTTTGCAGTAAAGAGAATAAATAGTGACCTCTTCCCTGAGTTTGGAAATAAAGGTATACTATGATGCTCATTTTTCAGTTTGGAAACAGATGGTGAGCAGTATCTAAAAGCAATGAATTTCATATTCTCCTAGATATTTCTGCAGGATTAGATAAGGCCAAAAAGCATAATACTGAGCATATAAGTAATCCAATAAAACTCAGACTTTATGTTCTCTTTCCTCTTCATAACTGAGCAAAAAACTTCAAAAAGATTTGTATGTAGTCTTCTTATGTATTAATTTTAAAAGAACTTAATTATTTGTGCCCCAAATCTATTATTAAAATTATCTCTG
This sequence comes from Perodicticus potto, assembly GCA_963574655.1. Classification (NCBI taxonomy): domain Eukaryota; kingdom Metazoa; phylum Chordata; class Mammalia; order Primates; family Lorisidae; genus Perodicticus; species Perodicticus potto. The sequence goes on along the minus strand of CAUYRH010032285.1, from coordinate 25,044 downwards.
TGGCCAAAGTGTTTTGATATTAGATAACAGGAAAGGAAGAATTCACCTCCTTAAGAGATGACAAGAAAAGGGAGTACTACCAGTTAAGGTTTCTACTCGGAGAGGGAGAATTGATGCGGAATATTTGGCGCCCTGGCCAGCTCAGTGGAGCCGGTGGACCTGCCGCCTCCTCCTTGGTGGTGTCTGTGCTGCGGCAGCCAGCTGAAGAACCAGCAGGCTGGATGACAGGCAAGGACAGGGACCTCCAACCCCCATTGGAGGCTCCAATAGCCAAAAAGGCCACACAACTGCCGAGGAGATACCTGTGCCTTAGTGTCTCCTTCACTTTGCACTTGGGACAAAATGTGGAACCCCCATTTCCTATGCCTAGGTCAGTTTCATGTGAATTTCCTGGGCCTCAATTCCATGAATGGACTGTGTCCATTCATTGATACGTTCATTCACTTTGCCCCGGAGGGGACTGTGTTCATTCATTGATACATTCATCATTCATTCACTTTGCAAAATAAATAAATAAATAAATAAATGCCAGGCCAAAAAAAAAAAAAGAAAAGGGAGTACTACTTAAATTCCAAGTAACCTATGTTTACATACTGCAAATTCAAATTAGCCATTATAATTAGTTCAAGGATTTAGATCTAAATTTTTGACCCTGAAAGATATCTGCTCACAGGATACCACAGATGACAACAAAAAGTCAATATATTTATTGCACTTTTTACCCTTTGAGAGACGAAGGTTCAGTGATGTGATTTGACAAAGCTCACGTTGCTAATAAAAGAAGCACTTGGATTTGAACTTTGAGTTTTCTCAATCTAGTGTCTCCCCGCCCTTCCATACTATGCCTCCTCTGAGAGCAGACATCCCACAAAAAAGATTTGTGAAGGCCATTCTTGGAAAGTCAGATTAGAGTGAATCAGTAGGGGTTGTTGAGTCTTTGATACTCTATAGCCATATGGAGCCATTAAAAGTGTTTATGAGGAAAATAACATGTCAAAGAACAGAAACATTATCGGTTAGAGACAGACAAAATTTAGGCAAAGAATAAACCCTTTCTCCATCTTACAATGCTTTCTGATCAGACGGGTTATCACTAAGTCCCTCTTCTAACTTCCCACAATTATTAGCATATGATGAAGATCTCCTGTATGAAGACGACACACACACACACACACACACACACACACAACCACTTGTCTATATTGCAAAAATTCATGATCAACTTTTATAAAATCTATTAAATGCACAAAAGAAGTGAACTATAATCAAACTGATATTTACAACTGTAATCTCAGAAAAAATGCATGGTGCTCCTGATCCTCCTAGATATTGTTGTCAATAACAACAATAAAAACGTGCGTGGATAACCAAACTCCATGAGATCCCGAGAGATAAACTGTTTCAGGTGGGTTGAGGATAAGCAGCAGTAAAAAACACTTCCTGGTAACTCAAAACAGGCATTCATTCAAAGGATACACCTGGATATGTAGGTTGAAAGTTGACATAACTTTAAAAAAAATACTGTAGCCTTGATTATGATGCAGTAGTAAGTGCAATCCCTTGACAAGTATAAAATTAGCAAAATCCTAATACCGAAAAGCATAATACTAAGCATATAGGTAATCTAATAAAACCAGACTTTATGTTCTGTACATATAATCACTCTGGCGTATGCCAGACTGTAAAAGAACAGCCTAAAACACTACCATGGAAAAATATAAATAACCAGCTAACAATCAGGATCAGACAAAATGTAAAAGAAAAAGCTCCCATGTGATGTTCTATATAAACTAATATAAAAATGACTGACTGGAGAGATGGTGTTTATGTCAGAAGGAATACAAGGTTATAAACGGCTTTTACTCAGTCGGTTCCCACCAATGTAAAGCCCATGCTTTAAATGGCTCCATGAAAGCTTCACCAGGAGCCAGTTACAAGCCTACAACATGTTTACGCTGAAACACGAACAAGGACAATCTGGTCCATTGTTCATCCTTCTGAGGAACAGACTTTCAAATAAATCTTTCTAATGGAAACATTTCTACCTCCCAACTGTGGTTAGTTTGCTTTCATAAGCACCTACATATTTTTTATACATTTCTTCTGAAAAGAATGCATAAACTATCAACATGTTAAGGAAAGGCAATTGAGCACTTGCTAAGTTTCAGAGATAGATGCTAGAAAGGCAAGTACAATACTCCTGTCTTCAGTGAATACCTAAATCCATTCTGGTCTCATGATTCCACTTTTACAGCCTCTAAAGAGCAATATCTAGTATTAAATTCAGCTTACCTTTTTAAGTTATATTTAGGTTCCTCCAGATGACATAGCCCTTACCACTATCCCTTACTGAGCAGGGCAGGCTAGTTAGAGTCTTGGAAAACTATGAGCTTTGAGTGTTGTGAATGTTAATGAGAATGACCAATCTTGAATAGCATGTGGTATTCTTCAGGTAGTAAAGACACAAATATCATGATCCCGAATAATACAACTCAACGATGGACAGAAACATCAGACTTAAGAGACACAAAGCCACGATGTGAGAGAGGTCTTCATAATTCACTCCAAAATCTTATTTTGTAAATAAAGATATGAAGTCTATAGACATCAAGTAACTCCGCCATATTTATCATTCTACTTAGTAGCAATGCCAAGACTGTCTCCAGTCTTGACTCCTGACTGAATTTTTTATTTTGTTGTGGGAATGTATTTTTACCATTCATCTGACCATTCATCCCTGTCTTATAGCTGGCTATTAACAACTTGCCTTCAGAATTCATCAAAAATTCCAATGGTGCAGAGTATGTGTGCAGAGCTAGGCCAGGGCCAAGACCTGGGAGAGATGAGGGCACTGGCTGCGGTGATGGAGGTTGGGCCTAGGGAGAGATGCCGGGCGCACCGCACCACGCCAAGAAAAGGAGACTCTCCAAGGCCATGCTGAACAAATTCCAGCTGAGAGCACAATGAGATGTTCACCTCACTCTTTAATAGAGAATCAAGAAAGAAAACTTTAGGAAACACTATTAGGAATAAGCTACTCCTACTAGATTAGAACAAGGCAAGGATGATGGAAGACAGAGATTTTCTTTATCTAAGCCCCAAGTAGAGCTGGAGAGAACAGAAAGCTGGAGCAAAGCTATTGCAAAAGGTTTGCACTCCTCAGGTTAAGGGGAGACTATCACAGTTCCATTCCTCCCTCCCGAGTTCCAAATTTTGCTGCCCAACGTGTCATTGTAAAAGAGGCCAGTACTGGGGAGAAAGAAATCCCCAGCTCTCACAACTTACAGAGACTGAAACTGGTGATGTAGGATTCCCAGAAATCATTTTTTTAAAACTCACTTCATTAACCTTCCAGGTCAAAGTTAGGTTAACATCCCCAATTGGCCATTAATGAAAAAGGTTAAGCAAGAAAGATACGAATTTGGATTCTTTTTTTTTTTTTATCAATTTTTGCCTTACCAATTGTTGGACCTTGGGACAATTAAAGTCAATGGAGGTCAAACAATAAAGATTGTTGGTTTATAGCCTACTCTTTTTTAAAACAAGTCTCACTCTGTTGCCCTGGCTAGAGTGCTGTGGCATCTTCATAGCTCACTGCAACCACAAATTCCTGGCTCAGGGGGGATCCTCCTGCCTCAGCCTCCTGAGTAACTGGGACTACAGATGCCCACCACCACACATGGCTAATTTTTCTGCATTTTGTAGAAATAGGATCTTCCTCTTGCTCAGACTAGTCTCAAATTCCTGGCCTCAAACAATCCTCCCACCTCAGCCTCCCAGATTGCTACAATTACAGGTATGAGCCACTGCAACCAGCCTTACAGACTACTCTTTATAATTAGGGAATGAATGATAACAAATATTTACTCAGGTTACCAGTTGTATATGCTTCCTCCTCCTCTTTATCAGCTGATCACCACATGGAGAATACCACCAGATGACAAATTGTCACAGATGTCGTATCTCACCTAACACAACAAGCACAAGACACAGTATTGTTTCATCATTTGACAAATGATGAAGAGGGAGCTCAAATAGTTACAAAAATTTCTCAGTGCTCACTAGGTAATCGGAAGAGGCTAGATTCTAACCTAGAGTCCCCAACACCAAGGGCCCTGAGCCAGGGGTGCTCATTTAAGTTACTATCTTACCCTTACCTCTCACTTTTTTTTCTTTTGTTTACCTTTAAAGAGCTGAGCAGAGGAAGTTTTTGAAATGTTGAGTTTTAGGAGAATTTATAAATTTCAATTCTCTGTGTTCTTTCTACATGCAAATTGTTCTTAATAATGTAGAGTTGGATTTATATCATCTTCTGGGTATCTGTGAGGCAAAAACCAATCCCATTTTTAGAAATAAAACAAATATAGCTTTAGCATACATTTTAGAAGGGCAATGAAAGGCCTGATAAGATACTTTTCTCTATCTTTGTTCTGGAATTAAGAGGGCCAAATCTCCAGTGGTGAAGTTAATACTGGCTTCCAATCAAATAAATTAAGTCTTCCTTGCTGATTCCTATACAAGAACTACAACCACTGTGATCATTCTATAGACATTAGAAAAGACAGCAATCGTTTGTTGGATGGTAATGTTTTTTACTAGACTTGGGTAGGCTTTGAATATAAATCTTTTTTTTTTAATTTATTTATTTCTTTTTGTAGAGACAAAGTCTCACTTTATCACTCTCAGTAGAGTGTTGTGGCATCACACAGCTCACAGTAACCTCCAACTCCTGGGCCTAGGCGATTCTCTTGCCTCAGCCTCCCGAGTAGCTGGGACTACAGGAGCCTGCCACAACGCCCGGCTATTTTTCTGTTTTGCAGTTAGGCCGAGGCTGGGGTTGAACCCGCCACCTTCAGTATATGGGGCCGGCACCATATTCGATGAGCCATAGGCACTCTTTTTGAAAGGTTTTTTTTGTTTGTTTTTTTTCAAATTCAGAATCATAACATTATTTCTCCTCCCAAGAAAAACAATTCATAGATAATTGAGATCTGAGAAGAGTGGTAGAGTTTTCCAGATTCGGTGCCCTTGTGAGCCTGTGATAATTACCATCCAGACCGTTAAAGTTACAAAGCGATCCCTTTGCTAAGTGATTCAGAAGCCTTGGCTCCCTATTTTCAGATTAAAATGAAGACTGAGGGACTAAACTTCAACCATGTCTGAATGTCTGTGGGCTGTTCTCCCCACAACCAACAACCTTACTTAAACTCCTGACTTTTAAACTGCTAAAACCATGGAAACATTCATAATGCCCCTTCTTCATTAAACCTCAACTTCCCCTCCCACTTGTACTTTGGACCAATTTGCTCACTTCAAAGCAAGCAGGAGCATCCTGTTCAGTTATTCAGCAGGACTCTGTATCTTCACCAACACCTTCAACTGAAAGCACACCAAAACCCACAAAAAACTTCATGATCTCTACAGTCCTAGGCTATTGATGGCAATTATATAACCTCAAATTTTTGGCTTGTATTTTTTATTTTTCTAGTTGCTATGGGAAAAACTGCTTGGGCAGCTCCAACTGTACAGGGTAATTACTGGCCTCCCAAAACTCTGTCTCTCTCTCTCTCACATATACACACAAACCCATGCGACAAAGAAAAAAATACATAATTAAAGAAATTTTTAAAGAGGTCAAGCAAGTAGTAAACAGTCAATGTATTATTTTGCTACTAGCAGAAATAAATACAACAGCTATTTATTGCCAATAAACAGCACTTTCAACTTAAGTAATAATAGCAGGAAGTAACATTTCCTCAGGATTTAATATTTGTCAGGACTAGGTACTTTATATGGATCATCTTATATAATCTTCACAAATATATATTTGCAATTCCAGTTTTCCAGAAGATAAATGAGGCTAAGACTATCTGAGTAACTTACACAGGGCTAACCGGGCCTGAAGGCAGGATTCTAACGCAGAGGGCACAACCTTGTTGTATTGACTGTCACTCGTGGTGTCAACCTGACCACAGCCTGTGTTACAACAATAACTAGCTTCTGGTCTCATCTACTGACTTTCTAGAGAAACTCAGGTTATCACTCAACCCATCTACCTATTTCTTTGGGAATTCTATACACTTGCCACCCCAAGAGATCAGATACAGGATGTCAAGACTGCAAGAATCTCAATAATTACCCAAATTAAAGAAGAGGTCAAAGTGAGAATATTCTTCTAGTAAAACTAAGCAAAATACAAAACTGTTTGGTGCCAACATGTATGTGACCATAGGCTGCACCAGTGACAACAATCCTTTCTCATTTTTTGTAGCACAAAATCAGTATGCACGCATCACAAAGGGTATAGCCTTTTCCATTTTCTTAATCAGATTCAATTTCCTAGTGATAACTCCTTAATTTAACATTTCTTGTCAATAAAAATACTATCTGCTAATGCACATTGTAAGAGCAATTTTGAATTTTAGATTTATGAGTATGGGATAATGGGAAGAACTATTCAGCTTTCATTTTTCTTTTTGAGACAGAGTCTCACTTTTTCGCCCTTGGTAGAATGCTGTGGCATCACAGCTCACAGCAACCTCAAACTCTTGGGCGTAAGCCACTCTCTTGCCTCAGCCTCCTAAGTAGCTGGGACTACAGGTGCCCACCACAATGCCTGGCTATTTTTTGGTTGTAGTTGTCATTGTTGTTTAGCAGGCCCGGGCTGGGTTCGAACCTACCAGTCCCTGTGTATATGTCCAGCACCCTAACCACTGAGCTCTGAGCACTGAACCTACACGAGAAGAATATTCTAACTTTGACCTCTTAATTTGGATAATTATTGAGATTCTTGCAATCTTTATATCCTGGATCTAATCCCTCAGGGTGAAAAGTGCATAAAATTCCCAAAGAAATCACTATTAATAATGTAGACTTTAAAAATGATTAAAAGAGAAGCAGAACCTTAGATAAGGCCAGCAACATCAATTATTTGATCATTTAACGTGACAACATATGCCAGTAGAATCTTCCGGGTTTTTTTTGCAGTTTTGGCCAGGGCCAGGCTTGAACCCACCACCTCCAGTATATGGGGCCGGTGCCCTACTCCTTGAGCCACAGGCACTGTCCAAGAATCTTCCAAAGACCCAGACTTCTCCTCACCTCCCAGAAAGTCCCCCCTACCCACTTTGACTCCATCTATCAATGGAGGAATCACAGCAGCCTGCCCTCTCCCTCAGCACAGTGAACCACAATCACAATGCTGCCGGCAAGTGTTTGGCAAGATTCTGGCTCCAATCCCTTGACCTCATCTGACCCTGTTGTTCTTCCGTATCACTCATCTCCTGGAAAGGAACATGTTTCCAGACGTCTTCCACATCAGCAGTAGGAAAGGAATTCACCGTCCCTGAGTGCTAAGTGACCTGGGTAGAAAGTCTTGGAAGGGAGGTACGACTGAGGGATGGGGAAGTACAATAGGATACTTTCACTTTGCCAAATTCCCATCCCTCTTCTGGCCCAAGGCAATGCCAGAAGAGAAAGCCAAAAGGAGGTGGGAGGATAAGTGGAAACAACTCCTCCTCTTCCCCTGTGCTTCCTGGCTGGCTATCTGTAAACATCTCTGCACTACCCTTCCCCACACAGGGAGCCCAGGGAGCTGCACAGGCATGCCTAACTGTTGGAGCCACGCCATCCACATCAGCTACTTCTGTAAGTCCTGAGAAGCTAGGTGTGTACAGAGGCCAGGCCAGGTGCAGAGCAGGTCCACAGAAGCCCATCTAATGACCTTTCACTAACAACCAGAGCTCTTGGTGCTCTCTCAGAGGTGTCTAAACAAGACAGGGTGTTGTAGGTTTAGACAGAGGTGTCTAAACAAGAAAGAAAATAACAATGTTTTATCCTTTCCTTCCCTCAGCACTACCACACTTTCAACTTTCCCCGGGGTGCTACAACAAAAAAGAAGCAAGGTGGTGCACCTGGCTGGAGGGCGATCTCCAGGAGGACAGGTGAGCAGTTCTGTCTGTGCGAATGAAAGGCAGGCTACAATGGAAACCAGTGAGCTTGTGACACTAAAATCCCACCTCCCAGACCTGTGGCCAGAGCAGTCTGCAGCTAAATGTAAACTTGCCAGTGGCTCTCCTAACACACGAGGCAAAAAGTTAATGTCAGGTAGAATGAAGCCCATGTCAAACTCCAGCTCATTAACCTCCCCACGAGGGAACAGCTTGGAGAAGTGAGATTCAGTGGCAGAACAATCTGAGTCAGTTGCAGGAAGGCCCTGGCTCAAATAACTGACTTTGGAGCTCCTCTTTTGGGCTTCCAGAAAACTCTTTGCATAGCTCCTCCCCAAATACTTACCACCATCATTAGTCTTTTATTGATCTGTGTTGTCTACTAGGCAAAGTTAAGAGCTGACCTTTTCTGAACTTCACGTACTTGGCACCAAATAAGCTAAGTCTGCACTTTGAATATGATAGTCACCAGATGCATGTGGCTCTTGAGCACTTGAGATATGGCCAGTCCAAACTGAGATGTACCACAGGTTTAAAATGTACAGTGCATTTCACACACTTCACGGGAAGATAGAGCAAAATAGCTCATTGATTTATTAATTAAATATTGAAATGATAATATTTTGGCATATTATTAAAGTTATTTCAACTACTTCCTTTTTTAATATAGCTACTAGAAAATTTAAGACTACACCTTGTATTATACTATTTCTATTGAACAGCATTGTTCTGGGTATTCCACAAATGTTGAAGAAAGAAAAGGAAGGGAGGGAGGGAGAGAGGGAAGAATGGAAGGAAGAAGGGGAGGAAGAAAGGGGGAGAAGAAGGAAGGAAGAGAGGGAAGGAGGGAGAGAAAGACAAAGTTGACTTGAGATCAACTCTAATGTTTTTAAATCAACCTAGAAATGGTTCAAAAGAAATAGAAATGGTTCAAAAGTTGTGAGGCATCATTGTTTTCTAAAATAACTTTTGTATCTGGAGCAATATTTTTCATTCTGAGTCATCTGTTGTGAGAAAATGCTTACTAATCACCCTGGACTCCTGAAGGATGGCAGAGAGACAGACCGTCAGCCAGGCCACACCACCAAGGCCAAACTCACCCTTCAGTCCTGGGGACTCAGGAGAACAGAAGAACAAGCCCACGCAATGCAAGGAATTCTCGGATGGAGAGAAAACAACCAATCTGGAAACTCTGCAGTTTTCCAAATTTTTCTTTACTCTAAATATAATTCCCACAGTCCAATTAATTGCTTTTAATATATTCTTTAAAACTTTTTAAAAATGCATTGCCTTCTACCACACATTTAAGGAAGAATTAGCACTATCCTTCCGAAACTTTTCTAAAAAGTTGAAGCGGATGAAACACTTTCTAACTCATTTTATCATTTCAATACCAAAGCCAAACAAAGATACCATAAGAAAAAGAAAACTACAGATGAATATACCTTACAAACACCAATGCAAAAACACTAGCAATCCAAGTTCAGCAACATATTAAAACCATAACCAAGTAGGATTTATACCTGGAATGCAAGGATGGATTAACATACAAAAATCGATACAATATATAGCATTAATAGAATGAAGGATAAAAATCATATGATCAAGTCATTTAATGCAGAAAAAATGCTTGACACATTTCAACACCCTTCCTTTTTTTTTTTTTTTGAGACAGAGCCTCAAGCTGTCACCCTGGATAGAGTGCTGTGGCATCACAGCTCACAGCAACCTCCAATTTCTGGGCTCAAGCGAGTCTCTTGCCTCTGCTTCCCAAGTAGCTGGGACTACAGGTGCCCGCCACAATGCCTGGCCATTTTTTGGTTACAGCCGTCATTGTTGTTTGGTGGGTCCGGGCTGGATTTGAACCCACCAGCTCAGGTGTATGTGGCTGGCACCTTAGCCCATTGAGCCACAGGCGCCGAGCCTCAACACCCTTTCATGTTGCAAACTATCTCAATAGGATAAATGCCATATTTTGGAAGCCCACAGTGAACATCATACTTAATGGTTAAAGACTGAAAGCTTTCTTCTAATACCAGGAATAAGGCAAGGATGCCTGTTTTACCACTTCTATTCAACATAGTACTAGAAGTTATAGCCAGAGCAATTGGGCAAGAAAAAGAAATAAAAACCATTCAAATAAGAAAGAAGTACAATTATTTGTTTGCAGATAATATCTTATTATGTAGGAAACTCAACCCCCCCCCCCAAACAAACTGTTCATGCTAATTAAATGAATTCAGGAAAGTAGCAGGATACAAAGTCAACACACTCAAATCAGTTTTATTTCTATATACTAATAATGAAAAATTCCAAAAGGAGAACATAAAAACAATTCAATTTTACAATAGCACCAAACAGAATGAAATGCTTAGGATTTAATCAGGGAGGCGAAAGATTTATACAATGAAAACTATAAAATATTGATGAAAGAAATTAAAGAAGACATAGATAAATGAAAACATATACCACTTTCATGAACTGGAAAACTTAACCCTCTTAACATGCCAAACAACCCAAAGTAATGTATAGATTCAGTGCAAACCCTATCAAAATTCTAGTGAAGACTTTTGCAGAAATAGAAAACTGTGTTCTAAAATTTATATGGCATCTCAAAGGACCCTAAATAGTCAAAACTACCTTGAAAAAGAACAAAGCCAGAGGACTCATACTTCCTGACTTAAAACTTACTATAAAGTTACAATAATTAAAACATTACAGTATTGGCTACCCACTAATGAAAGAGAATAGAAAGCCCAGAAATAAGCCTTTACATACATGGTCAAATGATTTTTTTTACAGGGGTGCTGAGACCACTCAGTGGGTGAAAGATAATCTTTTCAACAAATGATGCTGGGAAAACTGGATATCCACATACAAAAACATGAAGTTGGACCCTTACGTACTACCATATATAAAAATTAACTCAAAATGGATTAAAGCCTTAAGTGTAAAACCAAAAATTATGAAACTCTTAGGAAAAAAGCATAAGGCAAAAGCATCATGACATTAGATCTGGCAGTTATTGGATATGACACCAAAGAAAGACATAGATAATAAAAGAAAAAAAAAGACATTTAACTTCGTAAAAATTTTTAAAAATTTGTGCATCAAAAGACATTAGCAACAGAGTAAAAGAGCACCCCATCAAATGGGAGAAAATATTTTCAAGTAATATATCTGGTAAGGGATTAATATTCAGAATATATAAGGGATACCTAAAAACTCAACAACAACACAAACAACCTAGCTAAGAAAATGGGCAACGCACACAAGCAAAACAATTAAACTCAAGTGGAGAAAAGGATCTGGAGTTGGGGGGAAAGGGAATTGGTGTGGAACACTAACAGGAACAGGCACAGTGTAAGGGTATATGGCAACCCCCTGGAAGAGGAGCACAACTACAACTTGAACTTTACCCAACAACGCAAGCAACGTGACCTAATTGACTGTACCTTCACATTAACCTAAAATCAGCAACAACCGCAAAAGAAATGGACAAAAGATTCGAATAGATATTTTGCCAAAGAAGACACACAAATGCCCAATAAGTACATGTCAGAAAGTTCAACTCATCATTAGGGAAATGCAAATCAAAACTATGAGCTCCCAAGGTGGCTCACACCTATAATTTTAGCACTCTGGGAGACCAATGTGGGATGATCCCTTGAGCTCAGGAGTTGGAGACCAGCCTGAGCAAGAGCAAGAACACATCTCTATTAAAAATAGAAAAAAAAAAAATTAGCTGGACATGGTGGTGTGTGCCTGTAGTCCCAGCTACTTGGGAGGCTGAGGCAGGAAGATTTCTTGAGCCCAGGGGTCTGAGGTTACAGTGAGCTTTGATGATGCCACTGAAATCTAGCCGGGGTGACAGAGCAAGATTCTGTTTCCAAAAGAAAAAGATAAAAGAAAACTATAATGAGAAAAGTTTCTGTTCGTGTCTCTTGCTCAATTTTTAATGGGGTTATTTGCTCTTTTCTTGTTAATTTTCTTAAGTTCTTTGTAGATTCTGGCTGTTAGTCCTTTGTGGGATTTGTAGTATGTAAATATCTTCTCCCATTCTGAGGGTTGTCTTTTTGCTTTGTCGATTATAACCTTATCTGTGCAGAAATGTTTTAACTTGATCAGGTCCCATTTACTTACCTTAGTTGTTGCTGTGATTGCCAGTGCAGTGCACGTATACCACACAATTCTATTCAGCTATAAAAAGACATGGAGATTTTGGGTCTTTTATAACAACCTGGATGGCTTTGGAGAATATTCTCCTTAGCAAAGTTTCACACGAAAGGAAAAATAAGCATCACATGTACTCAGTTCCAATTTGAAACTAGAAGATTAACAAATACAGGCTCACATGAGAGAAAAATTAAATTAAATACAAATGGGGGTGGGGGAAGAGTGGGTGGGTAGGTTCCCACCCACCAAGGGGTACATTCCCAGGATACAGGGCACACCCCCTGCATGAAGGACACAACTACAATGTGACTTTAACCTTACAAAATCAATTTACAGAACCTAATTGCACGTGCTCTCATATTAACCTGGAATGAAGAAAAAAATTACAATCAGATACTATAGTCATTATTATGGCTATTATAAAAGAAATCAGAATATAAGTGCTGGTGAGAATATGAATAAATCGGAGCCTTTGTTCAATGTTGGTGAAAACGTAACACGGCACAGCCACTGTGGAAAATGGTATGGAAGTTGCTCAAAAAATTAGAAATAAAATTACCATATAATCTAGCAGTTACACTCCTGGCTATAGATCCAAAAGAATAAAAGCACATCTTGAAGAAATATTTGTATACCCATGTTCACATTAGTATTATTCACCAATGCTGAGCATGGAAGCCACACAAGTGTCCATGGACAGACAAATGGGTAAGCAAAATATGGTCTATGCACACTGTCAATCATCAACCGTCCTCACAAAGGAATGAAATTCTAACATGTGCTACAACAGCGGACACCAGGAAGACACCCCGTGAAGAAAAATAAGCAAGTCATAAAAAGGCAAATGTTCTACAATTCTAATTACAGGAGGCCCCTACAGTAGTCAAGCTCAGAGAGACAGAAAAGAGAGTGGTGGTCTCCAGCCGATGGGGGGAGGTGGGAATAAACAGTTAATGTTTAATAGGTATAGAGTTTCTGTCTGGCAAGAGAAAAATCCCTGGCAAGTGATGGGTGGTGGTGAGGGTTGCACAATCTTATTGCACAACCATGTGAAATAATGCTGCAGAACTGTACACATAAAAATAGCTACGATGGCAAGTGTTAAGGGTATACATATTTGATGACAGTGAAAGAAGAGGACAAGGAGGGAGGAGGGGGAGGAGGAGGAGGAAAGAGAAGAAGAAAATGTGAGGAAGGCCACGGAGGTGAGAAGCCAAAGGGAGCAGGGCCATCAGAGGGCCTTGCAGCATCAGAATGGGAATTCACACACCCTCCTCCCCTGCTTGGAGACTTGGGAGGCTCTACACAAGACCGTCTCCACAACAACACTGTGCCTTCTCGTAGGTGTACAACCTTTCTATTTTGCCACTTGAACTTACACAGTGAGTTCACAAATGAGACCATGTTGGTGCACAAACGAGAGAGAGGGAGCATGTGCATATGCTATATTTTTTGTAAGAATTATCTGTTTCCTTCGATCCAACATCCATATTCTTAGTCTCCACTGAGGCTTACCTATGTCCAGATCGGGAACAACAACAAAAATTAGGAATACCAGCAGCAAGCATATTCTTTCAGATGCTATAAATGTTATTTCTAAACTGATCTAACAGGATAATAGTAACAATAAACAATGATGAAAGCACTTTAAAAATTGTAATAATTTTTACAGGCACCTTTTATTATTAACGCCATTTCACAGATGAGGAAACTGAGGTTCATAAAATTATTTGCCAAGTAAGTGAGATGAGATTTTAAACCCAAAGCTGATTGACGGCTAATGGTGAGGAAATACTTTTTATACGTAGGCTATCTAAATAGGAGGAATATTAACAATTTAGAGGACAGCAGCGTCAGTAGAGATAAGGAGCAGGAACTCACTAGCTAATTCCATTGCCCGAATATGATGATAATTTAACTATACTGCACCTAACGTTTGAAACCTAAGGTTTTCGTAGGCCTGAATACCATGCCCCATGTCCCTTTGAAAGTTTTTTTTTTTTAATCTTTAAATCTCAGCCTTATTAAAAAAAAATCAAAAGAGAATGACTCTACCTATGGAAGAAAGGTTCTGGTAAGGAAGAAAGTTAATAATCTGTTTTTCTACAGCGTCCACTCCTCTGAGTTATACATTAAAGAAGTTACACAAGCGAAAAGATGGAAAATTACTCAGCAAATGTACTATGCTTAGTCTCAATACTATTTATGCTTTCTAAAATATTATGCTTTATATAAAAATAAAGCCATGGTAGCAGGAACATCATTAGAGAGCTTGATTCTTAATATACAGCTGCCATCGGTGGTCCACGGAAACCCACGTTGTTTTCCTAAAGTGTGAGGGCAACTCGGGAAAAGGGGACAGAAAACCCTCTAAGGAGCCAGGAATTCTGGAATCTGTTATACTCATTTCCAGGCTCACCTAGAAGTCCAGAAAATCACTTTCACACACATCGTAGGATTAAAATTTTGCCTTATTACGAGATGCTTAAAACTAGACACGGATTTTTCCATTTGCTCTGATCTTCCATTCACAGTTACAATTTTTTTTTCCCTGAAACTCACAAACTTCTACCACTGACAATGAATCTTTCTTCTTCACACACACACCGCCTACCCCCTGATCTTCTGCAACCACTTTCAAGTGCCTGGAAAACACAAGAAGGGGAAACAAAGGGCAAATGCCAGTCTGCGACCTCTGTCTGGACTTAGCCAGGCATGATGTGTGAATCAGGTGTGTGGAATGGAAGTTTCCATGGCAACGAGACTGCTGGGCAGGCCGGGACTTCACATACTCTTTCCACCAAGGTAACAGAAACAATGAGGCCACCTGAGGGACCTCGGCAAAAGGGGAGGCGGAAAAGTTCAGAGATCTCCGGTGATTTTAAGAGCCTGGGCCTGCCTGGCTCTCTCCTCACTCTGTCTTTGCTTTTGAGTCCTTCCACCAAGTTTCTTGAGATAATCTATCATTTCTTTTTTGCGAGGGGGGAAAAAGGAAGGGGTAATTTAAAGAAGAATTCTCCAAAGGGAGTTCCTTATGAGAAAAGCATAAGCATGTAGAAAGGTCTACATGAGAAAAGTGTTTTCTTTAAGTAGAAGAAAGCAGCTCGAGTAGCCTAGCCACAGTGGCCGATTTGACACCCATTGCCTGGCTGACGGAGGCACTTCACATTTTCCCCAAGCTTGTTTGCTTTGCCTTGCAATGTACTCTTTATTTGCAGACCTTGTTCATAATTCTGAGCTACATTTTGTAGTTTATGAATTTTTAAAATTATATTTGCTATAGCTAGATACTTTAAAATTACTTTAAACTTTTAGAAAAATATGTTTTAGAAATAGCTTGCTTTTTTGTCCCATGACTTGGAGGCAAAAAGAAATGTATACATATTTAATAAAATTAAGATTTGTCTTGGTTATCTAGCTGGGGGAAAAAAGGTCATTTGAATGCCAAGTCTATGTTAACTTGATGGCTTTTTAAGTCATTTTCCTGACTTGAGGCTTACAGATGTTAAAAACAAGCAGGCAAGGCTTGTATATTTGGAACCAAATCATGGAAGACAGCAAATTCTCCTTCTCCACTCTCTACCTCCTTTATCTTTGCACTGGAGAAGGCCTTTCAGCCCCTACCCTTACTAGTCCAGAAACTGGAGAAGGAGAAGTACCTTATGCTATCCCTACTAATGGCTCTGAGTTCAGGAGACTGCAACAACCCTTACAATGATCAGTCCATCCTTCCACCTGCACCAGAGGAGTCTTTCTGTACTTGTGATCCTCAGGTTACCAGGCTGAGGGCGGGTAACATCCAAGGTCTGTTAGGAACAGGGCCATACAACAGGAGGTGAGCAGCAAACTTCATCTGCATTTACAGCCACTCCCCATTACCCGCATCACTGCCCAAGCTCTGCCTCCTGTCAGATGAGGGACAGCAATAGATTCTCACAGGAGCATGAACCCCACTGTAAAGTGTGCACGCAAGAGATCTGGGTTTCATACTTCTTATAAGAATCTAATGCCTGGGCTTGGCACCTGTGGCTCAGCGGGCTAAGGTGCCAGCCATGTACACCTGAGCTGGCAGGTTCAAATCCAGCCCAGGCTCGCCAAACAACAATGACGGCTGCAACCAAAAAATGGCCGGGCATTGTGGCGGGCGCCTGCAGTCTCAGCTACTTGGGAGGCGGAAGAAAGAGACTCGCTTGAGCCCAGGAATTGGAGGTTGCTGTGAGCTGTGATGCCACAGCACTCTATCCAGGGTGACAGCTTGAGGCTCTGTCTCAAAAAAAAAAATAAATAATCTAATGCCTGATGATCTGAGATAACCCGAATGCACTTGAATCATCTTGAAACCATCCCCATAACACCAGTCCATGGAAAAGTTCTCCAAGAACCAGTCCCTGGTGCCAAAAAGGTTGGGGACTGCTGTTCTGCACTGCAAGTTTGATTGCATCATTCTCAGGCTACTGATCTTCCAAATGGTTCCTCACTGTGTTCTGACCACAGTTTTTAAAACCACACATAATCTGACCTCTGTCTACCTCCTTAGCTTCACCTTCTGCCATTCCCCAATTTGTACTACACACTCTAGGCAAATTCAAATATTTTCAATTTCTCCCCAAAAAACTATTGTTCTCTCTCTCACCTCCGGCCTTTTATGTTACTGATTCCTTCATAGAATAGAAACCCTTTCACAGTTTCTCAGTTTTAATATCCCTTCCTCCAAACAGCCCTAGCTCTCTTCCTAATTTCAGCCTGGAAGCCTTGCTAGGTACAGCCGTAGCTGGGCTCCTTTTACAGACCTCACTACGCTAGACTGTAACTGTTCACTTCACCTCTGTGACCCCATCCAACTGGACAGGGAAGCGAGAAGGTGCCAGGTCTCCTCTGTCTTAACTTGGGGCCCAGCGTGTAGCAGATGGTCAATGAAGATTTACCGAAACTGAATGAGTGGAGGAATACACGAATGAACAGGACTATAGATAAATATAGGCTGCTAGTGTGGCACAGGTGACCATGGATAGCACTGACCACATCTGGGCCTGTGCCTCACAGTCCAGCTCTTCCACTTACTAGTCTCACGGCTTCTGGAATGTCAGTCAGTTTCCTGCTTTTCAAATGGCACAGGAACAGCTGGCCAGGATTATTATAACATCAAATGAGACAGTGCTGGAGAAATTCTTCATGAAATTTTTAATAAGTCTCTACATGATGGCACTTCCTAGCAGGAGGCCAAATAGGAGGGAGAAGAAAGGAACTGCCATGGTCGCTGTGGGGCAGCAGGAGTCAAGAGGAAAACCACGTAAAGGGAACCTACAAGTTCACAGTAGACTGACACATATAGCAGAGATTTTTTTTCTTAGAAATAACTGTATTTCCCTCTTGCTTATCTTGAACCTAGACATCCTTATTATTCACAATTTCTGATTTATATACCGTGATCTCTTCTACCAAATACTACTAAAAATAATAGTTCTTGGACCTTTGTCTAGTCTCATTCCAATTGTGACATGCCCTGTCTTTCTCCAGTCCCCAGCTAAATCCTACCCATCATCCCATATCCATAATGAACATTACCCACACCTAGACAGCCATTCTTGAGTAAACTAGCTCACATCCATCTCTCTCCTCCTAATCTCCTGTTGCATTAGGGACCATATTTCACTGCACAGCACTTCAGTCTTTAAATGCTTCATATATGCCAGGTACCCTTTCCTAATTGTGGAAAGTCTTCACACAATCAGAGGCATGAAGTCCCAGGTTCACAGACAAGTTTAGGTTATATAACGTAGGGACTTGGCAGAAAACGTAAGAAATAAGTGTATAAGAAAATTACATTGACAAGGAGGCCACCTAGAAAACAAAGACATAAGACAATTACCTACCTACTCAATTTCTGATGACTTCAAGATTCTCTGGTAGTTCAACATGGCATGTTACGAAGAAGACAATAGATAATGTTTCAAAGGGCAGAAGCTAAGCAGGGAATGTAGGTCCTAGTATGAGTGTACCAAGTGATTCTTTATCCTGAGTAAGAAAACAATGATGTAGAAGAGATGGAAATGCAAAAAGAGACGGAGAAACAAGATAAAAAGAAGTAATGCCACCACAATCACTCAACCGCATACCGCTGACTGTCCCATCCTCCTATGCGCCACAGCACTGTCTTAGGATGGTGTCTGGGGTGCCCAAGATAGGGTCAAGCTTTGTTGAATAGTAAGAGATGGCACCTGTACTTACAAGGACCTGGTAATCTACAGGGGATGACAAAGCATACACAAATGAAGGTGTAACTTAAGATACCAATCGGTCTACTAAAGTGCAGAATGAACACATAAGACAGAACAAGGACGGACCACGTGGTGAAGTCGTCACAGTAGGTTTCATGAAAGAGGTGATTTGCTGCACCGCCCTCAAAAAGAAAGGCCCTTGCAGAGCATGTCAAATGAGGGAAACAAATTTACAGCGTACAGTAGTCCCCCTTTGGCTGACACACTCCAAGACCTCCGACAGATGCCTGAACCTGCAGAGTGCACCAAACCCTATACTATACATGTTAAATTTTTTGATCTGATAAACTAAATGGCTCCTAAGTGACTAATAGGTGGGAAGGTGTGAGATTTCATCACACTGCTCGGAACGGTGTGCAATTTGAACCTATGAATCGTTTATTTCTGGAATTTTCCATTTAGTATTTTCAGGCCTCAGTTGACCGTCAGTAACAGAAACCATGAGAAGTGAAACTACACATAAAGAGCGACTTTTGCAGATGAGAAAAGCACAGAAATACCACTGAAGCCAGACCTGGTCAGGATAGTGGCAGAATGTGAGTCTGGAAAAGTAGGCTGGGGGCAGATTATGGAGAAGTGGAGAAATAAGACCATAGAAAGGAGGACAGAGAACTTGAAGAGCATTTCAGTAGAGACAGAAGAAAAAGAGAACATAAAAAAACTAGAGGTAAAAAAAAAAGAAAATGATGTTACAAGGCATTTATCACCAGGTCAAATTAGATTTTACATGTCTGTATGAGCCAGGCACAGAGGCTCACATCTATATAATCACAGTGCACGCACTGTCTGGGGTGCCCAGAGTAGTCAAGCTTCGCAGAACAGTAAGAGATAGCACCTGTGTTGTAAGGACCTGGCAGTCTGTACGGGATGACAAAATGATACACATGTGAAGGTGTAACTTAAGATACAAATCAGTGCATGAAAAGGAGGCTGAGGAGGGAGGATAGCAAGGGTGCAGAAAGTCAAGTATAAAGTGAGCTCGGATCGTGCCACTGCATGCCTGGGCAACAGAGCAAGAACCCTCTTTGAAAGATAAATAAGTTAGCAGGGTACTGGTGAAACTTATTAAATGTAGAATATCAATGTCTTCATATAGTGATTAAGAAAATGCCATGAAGGCTATGTTTAATAGTACGATCAAAATATTTCAGATTGTATATGAAGTCAGCACATTGTGCCCCATGATTGCACCAATGTCCACAATTATGATTTAATAAAATTATTTTAAAAAAAGAAAGATAAATAAGTATATGTATGTGAAGAAGAAAATAATTCAAACGACAAATAGGGTTAATATCATGAATAAAAGAGACTTCATAAAAATCAATGAAGTCATTAAAATCCCAGTAGAAAAACAGAAAAGGGATTTGTAGAGGATTTACAATATCCAATAAGCAAATGACAAATAAAATAGAAGAATGAAAGCACCCAGTTGGGTGCCTATAGCTCAGTGGGTAGAGGCCTGGCTCTGTGCTCCAAGGGTGGAAGTTTAAACCTGCCTGGGTCTGCTTAACAAAAAAAAAAAAAAAGAAAGAAAGAAAAAGAAAAGAAAGAAAGCCCCACTCAAATAAATAATTCACAAAGAAATAAAAATTAAAGTAGCAAATAAAGTAAGATTTTCTTGTTAGATAAGGGAAATCTGTTTTAAAATGTTGGGGGGGCGTCGGTATCATCTGAAGTTTGCGAGATGGGCAATCTGAAACGTTAGAGCTGAGAGCATACAACTTTCCTGGGAAGCAATTAGCATTATGTACTGAGGCTCTTAGAAATCATAGTTATTTTCATATGGAAATCTAACTTGATAAAATAAATCAAGAATTCAGAACGGCTATTCATGTCCAGAGATGCTATTTACAGCATTAGTTAACCTAACAATCAACCACGGCCAATACCACCACCAACACAATTAAAAAAGTAGAAAACCTACAGAGAAATGGTGAAGTAAACTGTAATAAGTCACGTCAAGAATTACAAGACTATCATTAAATATCATATTTATTTTATTTGTATAGGAAGAATTCAGAATCCAAAATGGGTATATAGTGTGATCCCACTTATAGAAAAAACACACATCGATGTAAGCACATAGAACCAAATTTTAAAAGAAATACATCCAAATTCTCTCTAGGGTATGTAATCGTAGGTGATTTTTACTTTCCTCTGGAGGTCTTTCTGTATTTTCCTAAGTTTCTGTAATAAACCTGGGTTTCTATACAGTTAAAAATTATCTATGAATATTAAAACAAAATAACCATTTCGATTACAAATTATTTCTGGAGATAATTATTCATGGAAAGTAAAAATAATCCACACTGTCTGCTTCCTAGTGATAGAGCCTTAATTCCCCAGAGAAGAGCACATTTCCCCTCTAAACCCTGTGACAGTGTGTGACAACAAGGACAACATTTAGGATTCCTCCTTCTACATTTCATTTTCCACAAGAAATGACTTTTGAAGGATCTTCCATTATTTTTTTTTTCCTCCATAAGAAGCTATTTACAAGAAGAGTAAATTTTGATTCTGCTTTTTGGTCTTGATTTTTCCAAAGGCCCAAACTCCGAGGACTAACCAAGACCATCTCTTCTCTCTCTGCACCCCCTTTCCAGTCGGTGTCTGTGCGCGTGTGGATGTCCCAGTCTCTGTGTGGGGGGCTCTCTTCCTCCATCTGCGGCAGTCTCTCTTTTATGCCCCTTAAAATATTGCTTTCAGGTCAAGATGGTAGCATTTTCTTTTGATTTCCTCTCTACTTTATGTAATGTTCAGGATAGCACTCTGTGTTCAAAGACAATTTAAAAGCTTCAAGAATATAACTCAATTTTAGTTGTACTTCTAGGATATTTACAAGCACCATAGGAAACAACTGCATGTGTGGGATCACAAAAAAATGTAAACCAGGATGTCAGAAGTCAACATGACATTCATTTCAGATGACAAGTGAGGGACGGCTTTCTCAGCACAAATGCTCGGGCCATGCTGGGACCAAGGCAGGAAATAGAAGCTGGCAACAGCCCATCACTGTAAAGAGAGGGAAAAAAGTGGTGGTAACTCTGAATGAAAGAGAGAAGCTTAAAATTTTTTTATTACCAAACCAGGCAATTAAAATATTAAATGTGAAATCTGAGGCACTGTGATTTCCTAATATGGTATAAGTGCTGAGTTTCCCAAATGATGTTTTCTCATCTTTCAACGTATCAAAGAGCATGCCAAAACCCCAAAGAAACATTTCCATTTTGAAAACAAAAATAAACCACACACATCCACATTCTATTAATAGTCCTGTCTTGCCTTGTCCTTAGTGAAAAACCCCACTGGAGTTTACACAAATTTTAACATTATTGAAAACTCCATCCAAAGTAAACTGGACACGTGTAGGTGACTTAGGTGGGACTGAAGCAAAAGTAATCAAATCTCTTCTTTATTTTCCTTACTAGAGACCAAATGTTATGTTCCCCGTCGTCACACCTAAGGACTTTGTAAATATGTTCTACATCTTTAGCAGCCATTTCTTAAGACAGGGAAGTTGGCATAAGATACACAGGTTCAAGCCAGCTCCACACATTTGGAGGGGATGTGGGCTTAGAACAGAAAATCCCAGCAGAAATTGCCAGAGGAAGCAAAGTACATGTCAAGATCCCCAAATCCAGACTGTGCTCTTGATCATGCCACCATGAAAAGGAAAAAGCTGTCCCACTGCATCTTATGTTAAGAGATAAGAAAAAGGCATGAAATGAATAAAGAAGAGAGAACATCTCTCTCTTTACTCTCTGTGAGGCTCTCTCTTCTTCCAGACACCCACGAGCTGCTACCCAGGGAGTCAACTGCTTGGAATGAGGATAACAGGAAGCATCCGACATAAAGTCTGTTCATAAGATGCTTTTATTCGGGGAAAAGAACAAGAAATGACACATAAAATCACTATAAGAAAGAATAAAAGATCCATTTATTCCATCCTAAAAGATGGACCATGCAACTAAAATGGTCAGTTCAACCCCAAAGTGCTTTGGGGAAAGGAATCACAACCATCTGCCCTCTGATAGCTCAACAAGGGCAAGAGTCCTACAGGGACCACCAAAACCAACCCTAAATCAGGTAGAGAGAAATGGAAAGAGTTGACTTGAAAGAAAATAAAGGAAGCACAGTGGTGAAAAGACTATCTCTTTTAAACCAATAGCTCCAAGTTCAAATCCTGTCCTAGCTACCAGCTACTTAACAGTTGAACTTGACAAGTTGATTAACTTCTGTTTCTATCCCTTTGATTTAGCAAGCACTTATCGGACATTATGTGGCAGGCACTCTTCTAAGTACTTTACAATTCTTACTTTACTTAATCCCAGCAATACACAGTTGGGTTGGTTTTGTCATGGTCCCCACTAAGCACCAAGAGGCCATGTGAGCATTAGAATCCCAACAATCTGGCTTCAAAGCCTGCCCTCTGAATCTCTGCCTTGCCTTATTTACAAAAGACTCACTTTTCAGGGAAATGTACAGTCCAGCACCCAGCACAGTGCCTGACATTTAGCAGAGAGCTGAATAATTTATCTCCCTTTCCCTACTTCTCCCTGTTCTCTCTCACCACACTGTGGGAGGCTGGAGGCAAGATTCTACACACACAGAAAGGCAGCTACGTCAGTCTACAAAGGCTCAGGGGCTCCAGGGCAGGCTAGAAAACAACCCTCTGTCTTTATCCCCAGAGGCCGGGAACAAGAGCTCTAACTCAAGCAGAGATGTCCGGCATTTCCAGACAGAGGCTGCCTCTATGTATTATAATCTGCATTCAAGGCACAACCACTGTGTAGACAAGCCTTAGGGAAATGAAAGTCTTGTGATTTTTGCACTAGGAGCTACATGCGTAGATGTCACAGAAAGACACAACACACACACACACACACCACGTCTACAACTTACATTAATCCAAGCACAAGGGAAAATAATCTATTTTCCAGAACCTTCCACTGCTTAGAAACTGTATTGGGCTGCAACATGCTTTTAAGATAGTGCAGACATTACTGGAAAGCTAAAGGACAGAGTCTCTTTTGAAAATTATTAAGAACAAATTAGGCCCAGAGGCCCAGGGGAGCTGTGTTGTAAAACATGAGAAATTTGTTTTCCAGCCCTTTGGCAGTTTTTTCATGAACTAATGACAATAAAAGAGAGGACAGAGACTATTTTTGTACATTGTTATTAATCTAAAATATCTTGGAGAAAGGTGCAAATGCTATCATTTAAGTGATTTATTTAGTCAGGCAAGTGGTGACCTGCATAAAATAGAGGGTTCAGTATCACTGGCATTTACCAAGTGCACAGCAAGTCCATGTTGCTAATTATAAGAAGTTTGCATATGCTGCCATGAAGGAATGCTGCCTACACACTCACTCCCTTTATTATTAATCAATAAAAAGTCCTATTTTACACTAACACAGAACATCATTTTATTACAAGAAAAAAATATCTGCCTGTAATCCTAGCACGCTGGGAGGCCGAGGCAGGTGGATCACTTGAGCTCAGGAGTTCAAGACTAGCCTGAGCAAGAGGGAGACCCCATCTCTAAAAACTAGCAGGGCCTTGTGGCAGGCTCCTGTAGTCCCAACTACTCAGGAGGTTGAGACAGAGAGGATCTTTTAAGCCTAAGAGTTTGAGGTTGCTGTGAGCTGTGACACTTTGGCACTCTACCAAGGGCAACAAAGTAAGACTCTTTCTCAATAATAAAAAATATTACATATATACCACTACAACTGAGTATTGAAATTATCTCTCCATCTCTGAGAATTTGCTCACATAGTTTAAAAGTTATTAAGAAGGAAAACTGACCTTCTACAATTTCAGTCTCGGTCACTGTGGCCACTGGGTTCACTGGTGTCTGTCAAATCTTACAAAACTACAGTCCCCCTCTCCATGTGGTTTTTTAAAACTATAAGCTTCTCCTTTGAATCAGCTTGATTTTCAGCTTTAGAAATCCATCAACTGCCAGTGTGTTCTCACGGCACATTGCTAAGAGAGGCTCAACAAAGAGCCGGGTGCACACACCACGCATCGAGTTCTTCATACATTTTAATTACAGTTTAGCACAAGGGAGAGAAGTCAGGGAAGAAGTCTTCTTCAGAAAATGTTCATTAGAAAAGGCAGTTTTCTACTGGGGGAAGCAAAAGCGGCATCCTTCAACTCGCTCCTCCGAGGAAGGCCCCAGGTGCGAAGTACGCCTCTGTAAAATCATCTGCAAACCACATTTAGGTCTGCGGTTCAGCCCGAACCTTTGAAAAGAGGAGAGAGGGATGAGGAAGGAAATGGAGTCAGCAGCCAAAGAGGAAGATGAAGCGTCTCGGACTCTGTGGGCCTGGAATAAAGCAGTCCTTTCTACTTCCTATGGAAGCTGTTACCTCCTAGCAGGGGGAAGGTTTGTGCTCCCTGGCCCTTTCGGGAGCCAGTCGGGGAGTCTGAGTGTGTGTGAGTCCGCAGAAGCCGGAAGCCTCACAAGACTACTTCAAACACCACGCTGGAAAGGCGGACAATAGCTCCCACCTCCCGACAGTGAGAAATTGCATTATCCTAAGGGATCACGGCCACCCATGCTCCATGCAGATAAGTGAGAACATTCTCTGCTCCAGCCAATGGGAGCCCTGCCGCTGCAGCTGCTCACAGAAGCG
>CAUYRH010032283.1:0-56460 GCA_963574655.1 Perodicticus potto | reverse complement strand
TTAGACCATCATGGAATAAATGTTGAACACAGTAACAATAGAAATTTGCATACTCATACAAAAACTTGGAAACTAAATAACCTCATGCTGAATGACAGTTGGGTAACAGATGAGATTAAGAAGGAAATTACCAAATTTTTGGAACAAAATGATAATGAAGACATGAATTACCAGAACCTCTGGGATACTGCAAAGGCAGTCCTAAGAGAGAAATTTATAACATTATAAGCCTTCCTCAAATGAATGGAAACAGAGGAAATCCACAACTTAATGAGACATTTCAAGCAAGTGGAAAAGGAAGAACTTTCCAACCCCAAACCAAGCAGAAGAAAAGAAATAACTAAAATTAGAGCAGAATTAAATGAAATTGAAAACAAAAGAGTTATAAAACATATCAATGAATCAAAAAGTTGTTTTTTTGAAAAATTCAACAAAATTGATAAACCTTTGGCTAATCTAAACAGAAATAAAAGAGTAAAGTTCCTAATTTCATCAATCAGAAATGATAAAGGCCAAATAACAACAGACTCCTCAGAAATTCAAAAAATCCTTAATGAATATTACAAAAACTCTATTCTCAGAAGTATGAAAATCTGAAGGAAATAGACCAAAGTTGGAAACATACCAGCTTCCTAGACTCAGCCAGAATGAAGTGGAAATGTTGAACAAGCCTATATCAAATTCTGAAAATAAGAAATTTCCCCCCAAAGAAAATCCTGGGACTAGATGGCTTCTCATCAGAATTCTACCAAATTGTTAAAGAGAAACTAGTACCTATATGACTTAACCTTTTCCAAAACATCGATAAAGAAGGAATACTTCTCAACACATTCTATGAAGCAAATGTCACCCTGATCCCCAAACACAGGAAAAGATCCAACAAGAAAATAAAATTATAGACTAATATCTGTAATGAATATTGATGCAAAAATATTCAATAAGATCCTAGCAAACAGAATCCAGCAACACATCAGACAAATTATACATCATGACCCAGGTGGGTTTCATCATAGGGTCCCAAGGATGGTTCAATATACGTAAATCTATAAATATAATACATCACATAAATAAAATAAAAAGCAAAGACCATATGATTCTCTCAATTGATGCAGAAAAAACTTTTGATAATATCCAGCATCCTTTCTTGATCAGAATGCCTAAGAAAATAGATATAGAAGGAACATTTCTTAAACTGATAGAGGCCATCTACAGCACACCCACAGCCAACATTGTATTGAATGGAGTTAAATTGAAATCATTTCCATTCAGATCAGAAACCAGGCAAGGATGCCCAGTGTCTCCACTGCTTTTTAACATTGTAATGGAAGTCTTAGCCATCGCAATCAGGCAAGAGAAGGCAATCAAGGGTATCCAAATAGGATCAGAGGAGATCAAACTGTCGCTCTTTGCTGATGATTTGATTGTGTATATGGAAAACCATAGGGACTCAACTACAAAACTTCTAGAAGTGATCAAGGAATGCAGCAGCATCTCAGGATACAAAATCAATACTCACAAATCTCTACCCTTTATATATACCAACAATAGTCAAGGTGAGAAAACAATCTAGGACTCTATTCCCTTTATAATAGTGCCAAAGAAGATGAAATATCTGCAAGTGTACCTAACAAAGGACAAGAAAAATCTCTATAAAGAGAACTATGAAACTCTGAGAAAAGAATTAGCTGAAGATGTTAACAAATGGAAAAATATACCATGCTCATGGCTGGGAAGAATCAACATTGTTAAAATGTCTATACTGCCCAAAGCAGTCTACAGATTTAATGCAATCCCTATTACAGTACTTCTGTCATACTTTACAGCTCCTGAAAATTAGTACTTCGTCTTATGTGGAAACAGAAAAAAATCTCGAATAGCCAAGGCATTACTCAGAAATAAAAACAAATCAGGAGGAATCATGCTACCAGACTTTAGACTATACTATAAATCTATAGTGATCAAAACAGCATGGTAGGAACGGAGAGAGCTTCTCTCTCCCTACTTGAAATCTCTCCCACTACCAGGAACTTTGGTGTTTTCTGTATTCTTTTCTGTAAATCAATTCTGTCTTATCACGGACGGGTGGGGGGGGAAATAATGTAATGAAGAATAATAAAATACATGTATTTAAAAAAAAAAAAGATTGGCAAAGGCAAAACCTTGGATTCTATCACATGTATTCTTGATGGGAGCGCAGACTGGTTAAAAGCAGCTTGGTAATGAAGATGAAAGCTCAAAGTGCCTCTACCCTCTGACCAGGAATTCTACTTCTAAGAATTTAATGGACAGTACTTGTAAAGCTATGTCTAGGAGAGTCACTGCCCACTACTCTGAATAAGCCCAAGATTAGGAAGAGCCCAAATGGCCCCCAAAAGGGGAACATTAAGTCAAGCATGGCACATCCCATAAACAATACTCTGTAGCCAGCAAAAAGCACTTGCAGGCTGCTCTCTGTGAATCCACGCGGAAAGTGTCCTACATCACGGCAAATTCAAGCAAGGAGCGGAGTGGAGGGTGTGGTTCTGGGCGGATACAAGCACAGCAGCATCTGCGTTCTCATCCAGAATCTCCAGAAGGGCAAAGGGACACACGTTTCGAAAGCCTCTCAGCAGTTTTCACCTCTGAGGGAGAAGGTGGGGAGACTAGGATAGGTGGAGGGGGGGGGGCTTGGTTTACACCCTTCCTCCTTTTGAATTGTTTGACTTGGCATCATGGATACGTACTGCTTTTTTAAAAAGTAAAGAAGCAGAAAAGCTTTAGGGAGGAGGAGGAGGGAGAAGCCCGGCAAATACTGGGGGCAAATACTCCGGGCAGGGACGAAGATCCGGAGGGCCCAGGCACTGAGGAGGTTGGCGGGGGGACTTCCCGGAGCTCCAAACTGGCTTCGGCCTGGGTGCCCCAGACGCCCCCAGGCAGGTCTGGCCCTGGAGGCAGAGGCCCCTTGGTCCGGGGTGTGGGAGGACAGTGACTTGACCTGAGCGGAGGGGGAGGGAGGGCAGGGCTTCGAGGGGAAGGGGGCTGCAGGCAAAGCCCTCCCTCACCCCTCATGCCACCCCCACACCACACCGTTAAAGTACATTTTAAGATCCTCTACCAAAGGCAGAGGTGGGGAAAACAGCTGTGTCCGGGTACAAACTGGAAGCCAAAAGCACATTGACCCCATGTCCTCTCCGGCCGAGCCCACCAAAGCACATCCTGCAAAATTCCAGACCCAGGAGCAGCGCGAGCGGCCGTGCGCGCATCGTCCCGCAAACACCGCCCTCTTGCGGTGCGGACGGTGAACAGCGCTCAGGTCCACGATCGCGCCGCTTAACGTTCAGAACTGGAGAGAGAAAAGCACTGGACCAGTTCATTCTGGAGGGAAATCAAGCGCTCAATTTTACAAGTAAGATCCAAACACAAAACCTGGCTCCCAACTTACTCCCCAAAATAAAAGTTTTGTTTTCTTCCTCCAAAATATATACAGTAGAATATCCATAGCTGACCACCCCCCTACACTACCTCTTAAGCTGACCTAATTTTCATAGACTGGACAGGCACCACGTGTAAGTATCAGTACAGTAGACCTAATTCCTTGTGTTGACCACCTCCATATGTGGACCAGTTTGTTACAGCCCCCTGGGTGGTCAACTTTCAGAGGTTCTACTGTATTCTCACTTTAAAAAATAATTATACTGGCCTGGTGTGGTGGCTCACTCCTGTAATCCTAGCACTCTGGGAGGCTGAGATAGGTAGATTGCTTTAGCTCAGAAGTTCAAGACAAGCCGAAGCAAGAGCAAGACCCCATCTCTACTAAAAATAGAAAAGCTAGCTGGAGGTTGTGTCAAGCACCTGTAACCACAGCTATTATTAGGAGGCTGAGACAAGGAAGCTTGAGCCCAACAGTTTGAGGATGCTGTGAGGTAGGACACCGTAGTACTCTACCCGGGACAAAAGAGTGAGACTCTGTCTCCAAAAAAATTAACAAAAAAATTAATTATGCTGAAAAGCAGTAAGAAGAAACCTCTGTAGTCACTGGGCTCTAATCCATACCTCCTGTTAGCATTTTGGTGAGCATCACTCCAGACTCTGTACATACACAGAGACAGATGCGAATTTATAATGAAACTGTGCAACACACACTATTTTGTAGCCTGATTTTCTTTCTCTCAATAATATATGGTGCACATCTGCACAATAAATACTTGCTGCCTCATTAGTTTTAACGTTTTCAATTATAAAAGTTGCACCTGTGAAAATATGCCCACAGATAAACACACAAAAGAGAGAAACGATCCACTAATAGTGAACTGACGGAGTCAATTATGATACCTCCATCCACTGGAACACGGCGCAGCTACTAATGCAATGTATCAATGTGGCTGTGTGTCAAAGATGTATCGTGTGATACATGAGAATTATATTACAAAATAATATGCAAAGAATTACCTCATTTTAGCTTGCAAAATGTTTTTAATTCTTTCTCTATATACATACATATATAGAAATATATATATATATATATTCATTCCTGTATCTGAGGAAAAAACATTTCTTGAACTCAAGAAACTCTTAGGAAATAGGACTGGGAAGGTGAAGGATGAGTACAAATTTTACCTTTCACATTTTCTCTGCTGTATTGCATGTTTTTTAAAAGACTTATCCTCTCTTGGTAATATTCCAAAGCCTGAATGTACCATGACTTAACTAAATAATCCCCTGTTGATGAACGCTCAGGCCCTTCACAATTTTTCAACTAGGAACAAAGCTACCTTCTTGAGTGTAAGTCGCCGTGCACTTGTCTGATTATCTCTTCTGGGTACATTTCCAGGCATGGAATTGCCAGGGCAGTTTTTAAAGGTGCATTGTCTGATATTGACCTTCAACATGTTGCAGAGTGAATGCGACACAACTACTCTCTGTTCATTTGAGTTTTTCTAGGGCCTAAAGGCTGTTCCTAGGTAAGGAGGCCATCGCCTCTGGTCATGCTTTGTGTCCCTAGAAGCTCCTTCCAGACTGGGCGTCAGGGTCATCAGACCTATGCACAGATGTCCCTCTTACTGTCTTCCTTCCACTGTGGCTGTCACACTTGCTCCCCTTAAGTCTATTCCCCCAGAGCAGCCATGACGAGCCTTTTCCACAGACCTGCTCACATTCTACCTGCAGCTTCGTGGGCCAAAGTCCTCCCATGACCCATGAAGCTCTGCCCAATACGGCGCCCTGATGACCTTTCTAAAACTTCATGTCTTCGTCCTGTTCCTGCCCTCAGTCCACTCAGGCCTCACACTGGCCAGCATGCTGTTCCTGACACTCCAAGGACACTCCAGCCCCAGGCCCTTTGCATGTGCTATTTCTGCTGCCTAGAATACCCATCCTCTGGCCACTAGGCCCATTTCCTCCCTTCATATCTCAGTTCAAACGCTGCTCCTCAGGGAAGCCTTGCTCACCAACGTACCTTTAAGGGCACTTTCCCTTCCCAGACACTGTCCCACTGTCCGGTTTTCCTTTCCCTCACAGTCCTGAGAATATATTCGATATCTATGTATTTATTTGCCTTTGATATTCCTCCCTAAGCTCACGAGAATAGGAAATTTTCCTGTTTGCACTGTGTGACCAGCACACAGGACAGGGCCTGGTGCATGTAGGCCCCCCTAAGTGTGTCTGGCTTGAAGAAATGAGAAGCTGTTTAGCTCTAGACATCTGAGCTTGAATAGCCTCCATACACTGTTTCTCTCAACTGCTCCAGATTGAGGTCGGTTGTGTTTAAATCCTCTTTTCCACAGATGGAGCTTTATCAAGAAAATGTGACAGAACCTTTTTAATGCAACAATCTGGGAGGGAAAAAAAAAACTGCAAATAGGTTACTATTCAGGAAAAATACCTTTCCTCCAAACCAGAGCAGCACATCCACCCAACATACTCGCTCCTTTAGAGAAAAGCAGAAAGGTTAATATCGCCCCATCAGAGTAAAGGAGCCAATTAGTGCAACTGCAATTCAGAAGAAGAATAGAGGTTAATTGCTTAGAGTCCACATGTCTCAAATGCCTAATGCTATATCATTATTTTTTAGCTACATATTATTCATTTCATACACTTACGTATTCCACCTTATTACTAATTAGTAATTCCTTATCCTTAAATTTTACCCAATTCAGGTTGTCATCATAGGGCCCTCCTCAGCTAGCATTTCCCCCAAGATGTAACAAAATTGTTAAGAAAAGGTTGGCATCTCCTATTCACTACCTCCCTCCTCCAGCCCCGACTAGCACCCCCTGGGCTCACCTTTCCTCTCCCTAGGGCATGTGGTTTCCACGCCTGTGGAAGCTTCTGTTTCAGCCAACACGCTTCACTCCTCCTGGAGGTGTTCCTAAGTATGTATCTATCATGTCACAGGCATGTTCCTAGGCTTATCTATCAGTTGGGCAAAAAGATACAAATTCTTCCTGCTCAGGTATCCCCATTCTCTTGAAAAAAACCCACAACTAGGCATGTAGGAAATGTTAACTTAACAGATCAGGATTTCCTAGGAATGTAATAATAATATTAACAAGAATAATAATAACAATGTTCTTAAATGCTTCCTGAACATTTTTAGGTCTCAGGCAGCACGTGCAGGCTTTTAATCCATAGGACGCCATGTACCTTGGTTACCTAAGCACACGAGTGAGGCAACCCCAAATCTAGCCCAAGTTCTACAACTACTCATCATGGCAAAGTCATTTTCTCATTCAGGTTCCACTTCCGTTATGTGGGTTGTTTGAAGCCTGCTCCCTAAGACTCCTGCCCACTCTCATATCTTTGGAGGCTCCAAGGTGTCCAGTAAGCCTTCAGAGCATCCCTCCTCTTTTCAACTGGTCTATCTGGGATTGAAATCAGGAGCTTCCTTTTCCTCGTTGTGGAGATATGTGTGAGAATATAGAGGATGCAAAAGTGGCCAGAATCCCAGCCCCCCCTAGAATTTGCTGGATGGTAGAAATTCTGCCCTAGGAAATGATACCATGTTCAGGGTTGTCTGTAGAAGAAGAGCAGTGGGACAAGGTGCCTGGTGTGGAGGCCTGTGTTTCCCCTTCTCTTCATGGGGGAAAGATGCTGCTGATAAAAGGAATTGGGGAATGGTCCCTGTTTTTCTAGACTTAACAGTTGTAGACTACAAATCAATTATGGTTACTAAAAGATAAGCTTGGAAATAGATACAGGAGGCAAGAAAATATAAAGAAAGACCAAACAAAGTAAAAAAAATTTGGCTCGGCACCTGTAGCTCAAGCAGCTAGGGTGCCAGCCACATACACCAGAGCTGGCGGGTTCAAATTCAGCCTTGGCCTGCCAAACAATGATGACTACAACCAAAAAATAGCAGGGCATTGTGGTGGGTGCCTGTAGTCCCGGCTACTCAGGAAGCTGAGGCAAGAGAATCATTTAAGCCCAGGAGATGGAGGTTGCTGTGAGCTGTGGCCACAGCACTCTACCCAGGGCAATAGCTTGAGGCTCTGTCCCAAAAAAAAAAAAAAAATTAGAATGTCTAGAACTGAAAATACATAACAATTAAGGCTAAAGTCTCCTAGAAAAGAAAATCAGTAAGTAGAAAATAGATCTGAAAAAACTATCAAGGAATAAGAATTCAAGAGTTGGAAAATATGAAAGAAGATTGAAAGACAAAGAGTATAGAGTAAAAGGCTCTAGAAGGAAAAGAAAGTAGATAAAGCAGAAGTGATATAAGAAGACATAAGGGTTGAGAACCTTCTAAAACTAATGAAAACTACCAACACCCAATAAATCCAAAGCAAGAAAAATAAAAATCCATCTATGCTTATAATCCATCCATCATAGTGAAAACACTGAATGCCAAAGACAACAGGAAGATTTCAAATGCAATCAGAATGAAAATATGTAATACCTTCAACAGAGCAATAATTAGATTGGCAGATGATTTCTTGTGAGCAAGAAAGAAAGTTAGAAGAATGGTAGGGTACTTTTGATGTCCTTAGAGAAAAATAACTGTCAACCTAGAATTCTGTGCCCAATGAAAATATAATTCAAGAACAAGGTAAAATACATTTTCAAACCAAAACAAACAAACAAGCAACAACAACAACAAAAAAAAAAGGGAATTTACCACCAGTGAACCACAATGAAAGAAACTCTAATGGATGAATTTCAAGCAGAAGGAAAATGATCTAAGTCTGAAGACCTAAGATGTAAGAAGGAATAGCATACACAAATTTTAAATAAACATTGACTATGTAAAACAGCAATGCTAATGTCATGAAGTTAAAGAAAAAAATAATTCAAAGACACCTCAACAACAGCACACAACTCAAGAAAAAGAGAATGAAATTCAAGTGTTCTGAGGTCTTTTCATTATGCAGAAGAAAGGTAAAGGTGGTATGGATTTAATAAATTAAATTAATATTGTAATTTCTAGGATAGCCATTAAAGTAAAGGAAACAGAGTCTGTAACTCTCAACTTACTATGGGGGGGCAGAAATGAAGGGAGGAAAAAAACTGAAGGTAGAGAAAAAGTGAGAAAAAGAAAAACAGAAAGCACAAAATGAGATGGTATATAAAATCATAATTCTCTCAATAGTTACAATAAATGTAAATGGACCACAAGCTCCAGGTAAAAGATAAAGATTATCATACAAGATGCTTAAAAATCTAACTCTTTGCTATTTACTAGAATCACAACAAAAATTCAAGGATATAGAAAGATGGGAAGTTGGAAAAGATATACAAAGCAAGCAAACAGAACTTTAGCAAAAATGACTTTATGTGGATCATAATGCAGTTCCTCCCAAATTTCTAAGGACTGAATATATACAGGTCACATCCTTAGATCACAATTCATAAATCAGAAATCAATAGTAAAAAGATAATAATTATTTTATGGCTCGGTACCTGTAGCACAGTGGTTATGGTGCCAGCCACATACACCAAGGCTGGTGGGTTTGAACCTGGCTCAGGCTAGCTAAATGACAATGACAACTACAACAAAAAACAGCTGGGCATTGTGGCAGGCACCTGTAGTCCCAGTTACTTGGGAGGCTGAGGCAAGAGAATCGCTTAAGCCCAAGAGTTTGAGGTCGCTGTGAGCTGTGACGCCAAGGCACTCTACCAAGGGCAACATAGTGAGACTATGTCTCAAAAAAAAAAAAAAAAAAACTATTTTAACCCACATATGTGGAATTAAGAAAGAAAGAAATAACCCTCTGGCCAAAGAAGAAATCAAAATCAGAGTCAAGAAAATACTTAGAATGATAAATAAAGCAAATATTTGATATCAAAACTTACGGGATATAACTAGAGCTGTAGAGAGAAATTTATAGTTTTAATTTCTTATGTATTTTCAAACTAAAAAAACAGAAAGGCTAAAGATTAATGAGCTAAATATCTACCTTAGAAGGAAGATAAATAAAAGCAAAATAAATTCAAACATTCTCAAAGCAGGTCTCTGCAGAGCTCAGTTCACATCCAAACACAAAGATGCAAAATGGTCTTTTTCTACCCTGCAGGGAGGGGTCTCTTCAATTCCTAAGCAGCATGTCTCCAAACATGATAGGCTGTCTTCTGGCAGTATAGAGGATTGATTCTTTTATTATTTTTATTTTTTTAGAGACAAAGTCTCAACTTTGTCACCCTCAGTAGAGTGCTGTGGCGTCACAGCTCACAACAACCTCCAGCTCTTGAGCTTAGGTGATTCTCTTGCCTCAGCCTCCCGAGGTGCTGGGACTACAGGCACCCACCACAATGCCTGACTATTTTTTTGTTGCAGTTTGGCCCGGGCCAGGTTTGAACCCGCCACTCTCAGTATATGGGGCTGGTGCCCTACTCACCGAGCCACAGGCGCCACCCTAGAGGATTGATTTTTAATGGTACTTGGGCACATGGATATTTTAATAGATTTTTACAAATAGCTTTCTCCTAATTTTGACAGGTAATATAGTTTTCCATTTATAGTAGTAAAATAAGATTTCCTTTAAAAGTACTTAGGTACTCTGGGCGGCCAAGGCAAGAGGATCACTTGAGGCTAGAAGTTTAAGACCAGCCTGAGCTACATAGAGAGACCCTGTCTCCACATAAAAAAAAAAAAAAAAGTTTTTAAAAACTAGTCAGGTGTGATGGCATGTGCCTGTATTCTCAGCTACTCAGGAGGCTGAAGCAAGAGGATCACCTGAACCTGGAGGTCAAGGCTGCAATGAGCTATGATTTTATCAGTGCACTCCAGCCTTGGTGACAGAGCAAGACTCTGTCTCTAAAAATTAATTAAATTCATTAATTAATTGAAATAAAATAACTTATAGCAAGATGAAATCTAAAGGAAAATAATTAATAATAATATAGTACTATTACAAATTGATATATAGACAAAAGTTCATACTTCTCAAATGGAAATAATAGTTCCTGCTTTGATAGCATTGTTGTGAAGATTAAGTTATACACAACATAAAATAATACTTCATGAATTGATGTATTACCTGTGAAGCATCTGAACAGTCCCTGGTACTTAAGAACTCAGTGTTTGTTGCTAGAGCCAAAATTACTTTCATATATGTGGAATTATGAAAGGCATTTTTAAATAATCTTCTAGCCAAAGAAGAAATCAAAATCAGAGTTAAGAAAATATTCATAATTGATAAATAAAGAAAATATATGACATGCAAACTTATGGTATGTAACTAGAGCAGTAGAGAGAAATCTATAGTCTTAACTGCTTACATATTTTTAAAATAAAAACATTCGGGAAACATTAATCTAACTAAGCCTCCAAAATTAAGCTTGAGACCAATGACAAACCCTGCAGGCCAAGTAAAGGTAGGGAAGGCTGGAATTTGAAGCTCGCTTCACTCTTTCCACACCCTTCCTGCCCTGCTTGTGGAGCTGGCTGACCCAGGTGTCTGGGCCCCCATGCTCCCCTGCCCCAGGCCTGCCCCTGCCTCTCCTGTCCATCCCCACCCAAAGGCAGGTGGACCATATGCAAACAAATTCAGCCACACCATGGTGGCTTAGGCTGCTGCCCTTTCTCCTGAAGCTTCATTTAAGAAGGCAAAGGCCTTTGACACTGAAAGGAAAAACCTCAGCTGTGGCCTCTGTAGCATTTTTGCTGAGCCACAAAGCAGAGATTGGGGGTGGGGGACAGGTGCCCAGCCCTGAGACATCTCCCAGAGGTAAGACCCTCCACCTAGGCCCTCTTCTGCTTTGACGGAGAATAAGGGCCCAAAGCAATACAAGGACAGCTCTGTGCTGAGGGTAGTTAGCTTGTGTGATTTGACAAGAGTGGGATGTCTGACGTCTTTTCACACCAGAAAGTTTCAAACTGTCATTTTCAAATTCACATCCCTTCTCTTTCCCTCCCTCTTCAAATTACTTGGGACATTACTCCATTACAATGTTTTTATTGTCCCTGAGCAATTATTCCTGCCCTTGGGAACTCTTCTGGAGGTCTCCCAAGGAAAGCCCAGAGCAGTGAAACCCCCTAACAGTGAAACCCCCCCACCCCCCAATTTCCTGTCCCCAACCCCTGGCTGATGCTGTGACTCTCTGTAGCCACCAGGGGGAGCTACAGCTCTCTCTTTGGAGCCTCACAACTCAGCAGCCTGAAGTCTCTTGTCATCTGCTAAGCAGAGGGGCTCCTGGGACACTGACGCACAACAGGACATGTCTCTGTAAATTCTGTTTACTTCGGTGGCTGGTGCATAGGGCTGGCAAGGCCTTGCTGAGGGCTGCTTCCTCAAGGCCACAGCCTTGACCCCAGAGAGCTCACAGTCCTAGTTAGGTGGGAAGACCGAGGGATCAGGAGTCAGACATTTGTTGGGTTCCTTATGATTGCTTATCAAGTGTGTGCAATGAATTAGAGAGCCTAGCGCGGACAACAGACATGCAGGAATCACTAGAAATTAAAAATGTACCACGCGGCAGAAGCACTGAGTAAGGAAAACCCATCAACTGCCTATAAGCAGTGGCATTGGGGGAGGCTTCCTAGAGGAACAGAGTGACAGCTGGCTTCAGCCAGAGCCAGGCAGGAGGACGCTCCCAGCAGAGGACACAGTGTGGGCATGGGGAACTTTTGAGTAGCTTCCATGTGGGGGAAGTTTGGTGACCTGGAGGAAGGCAGAGCATACAGATAAGGTGGTGACTTCTAAGCCAGACTGAAAGGTTTGGCTCTGACGCTGTGGTGGAACCATCATAGGCATTCATCGGGGAGATGACATGATCAGGCCACTAACTGGACCTTCCTGGGAGGTAGTCAGGAGGCCACTGCAATTTTCTGGAAGCCCTCTAAGATTATATTGTCACCAAAGTGACCAGCTGCTCTGGTTCACCCAGGATTGGGGGGAGGAGCTCCCAGGCCTTGAGACTTTTAGCTTTAAAACCAGGAAAAACCTGGGCAGACTGGGACAAACTGGTTCCCTTCTAGCTCCTAACATGGCCGTGTCCCTCACTCAACTTCTCAGAATCCTGCATTGCTCATCTGTGGTCACAGCCCAGATCAGTGTGCCAGTGAGTTTGAAGTCACATGGTACCATCTTTAGACAAAAGCCTCCATGGAAAACTCAGTAGAGAAGACACACAAAGGTGGATCCCTAGGATGAGGCAGAAGATATTGGGGCGACGGCCCTGCCCATTGCTCCCAGGCTCCAACTCACCTCTGCAAAAACCACATCACTTGACAGCCACTAACCAGAGGAGCAGAGGGTGCCACCCGGCCCTAGGACTCCATTCGATTGTTGAAGAGAAACCTCAACTGAATTCAAATCAGTATTCTGGTTTAATTGCAGAGTATATAAAATTTTAACTCCAAAATTGAACTGGAACCAAATCCATATTGTTCTTCAATTATTGTTTTGGAATAAAATCTAATCTCTCCATGAACTGACATTGAATTAATGGTCATTTCTCTCTGCTTGTGTTCCTGACCACTGCCCCGCCAGACCCACTGGGACTGTTATCTTCCCTCTAAGCTGTGAGCAGGGCTGGCAGGAGAGACACACGTCATTCTGCTGCCATGTGCCCTCCCACAGCCTGGCAGGACACCTGTTTCACCGACCCAGGTTTGAAGGCCTCTCCTGATCTGTTTCCTATGCCCTTAGGCAACCATTCAGCTCTGACCCCTGACTCATCTGCCCCCACAGAGCCATTGCACTGCACTCAGCCATCTCCTGCTTCTTCTGGCCACCTTCCAGCCTGTTGGGGCTTTTCCCTGACAGCAGGGCCTTCCGTGGTTTCAGACAGCTTCTCTAGAAGCTCCTACTAGAGAACATATTAACCCTCTTAGTTCTGAAGACACTGCACCCTGCCCTCCAGAGGCAGCCCTGCTGAGGCTACTCCTCCACCACACACCCCTGCGGTGATGGCCGTGGCTGCACCGCCTCTCCTCAAGACAGGGTTTGCATGACTGTCTCCTGATGGGCATCAGGTGCTCAGTGAATGACTCACTCTGTCATTCACAAAGATTGAGAACTTACGATGGCCCACGTGCCAGAAATATAGCAGTGAACAGAACAGACGAAAATCTCCCCCTGTGTGGAGCTGACATTCCAGTGTGTGAATGGATAAGTGGGTGGGTGAAGGTGGTTGTTGTGGTTTTGTTTGGTTTTGTTC
The DNA here is from genome assembly GCA_963574655.1 of Perodicticus potto. Lineage (NCBI taxonomy): Eukaryota > Metazoa > Chordata > Mammalia > Primates > Lorisidae > Perodicticus > Perodicticus potto. Next base: position 42,885 of record CAUYRH010032283.1, on the reverse strand, counting down.
AGGGTAACTATGGGGAAACCCACTTCCTCCCACACTCCATCTCTCCTTCCTAAAGCCCACCATGAAAAAGGGTGAGCTAAAAACCCACTGCTCCCAGAAGATGACAGACAAGCTGCCACGGGGACAGCATTCTTGCTGCGACACAGCTCCAGGTGAAAGCTCTGGACAGCTCTCACTTCCCTCCTGGCAAGTGCATTCTCCAAGCAACAAGCTGGCCTTCGGGGGAAACAAAAGCTTCTGGTCATGGCCTCAGCCTTCCCACCCCTTGCCTCCAGCCCCGGGCCTGCTTCCTCCAAGGCCAGCTCACAGAGAGGCCACAGGGGCTGTCACGGCCACAGGCTGCCTTCTCAAGAGGGTTAGCTTGGGGGTGAGCTCAGGGATTCTTCAGTCCTCCCATCTAGATCCTGCGGTGTTCTGAGAGCAAAGGTCTCCGCTCAGCACGGAATCCTGGCACCCACTATAGGAGCTGAGGCTGGCCTCAAGGGGAGAGGGAGCCTCGGGCCCCCGGCACCACCCAGCTGTGCAACAACCCCCACACATTTCTTGTTCTCCCCTTGTCTCATCTGGATGCCAGCCAATACCCAAAACTCAAAGCCACCTTGCACTCTGCTTCCAGGGCGGATTCTTGGCTGGAGGAAAGGCACCTTGCCCCACAGTGCCCTGGGTTCAGTGATGCGCTTCAACCTGGTAAGTTCACGTCTGCACTGACGCTTTCTCCATTCAAATGCAAGCCCTCATGAAGACTCTGTCTGAATGCAAACAGCGAGAAAGGTGCAGCCTTGAAAAATTCTCATTTCCCTCCTAACGCACCAGAACTGCAGCCGGGGGTGAGAGGGGCAGGAGGCAATGAAACAGAGGTGCTTCAAAAAAATCACATTTCCTTGCCTGGAACTCTGCCCATCTGCAATTTGCTCTGACTCTCTGTCTTTCCGTCTGTCGCAGAAGGACAGTGAATCACAGTTAAATTCTACCAAATAAACAAGCCATGTTTTAAAGTTTTGTAAAACCTACAATTTTAGAAAGGCTTGATGTGGTTGACACTAAATTGATTTCAACACATCCTATTTCCAGTCTAATGCTGGGTTCCTTTCATCAAGAACAACACACTCATAATGGCTTGATTCTAAGTGGATGGACTCAGTATAAATACATAGGAAGCACAGGCACTCACATTAATTTTCTTTTTTAAATAAAAAGAGATGGTGAGTTTTACTTCTCAAAGATTCATTTCCCATAAAGTTTTCGCAGCAAGCCCATGGGAGGTTTTCAGGGGTAAACCATCCATCACGCTGCAAACTGAAAGCTCAGTCTGGGGTTTTCATTTTAGCCAGCAACAGAAACTCGATGCTTGTCAAGGTCAGGAGATATTTCCCGGGTGTCAGAGCCCCCAAGGAAAGATGGAAAAAGGGAATTGCTAGCATCTGGTCATCCCACACCAAAAACCCAGATAGCCTCCTTTCCCTGGATGGAGCTTCAAGCATTCCCACCACCACAATAACTCAGAAGAGGAACGCAACCACCACAGAAATAAATTGCACAGAGAAAATGTTTATTCCCTGTAAATAAACCTACTGTGTGTTCAGGTTAAAAGCTTAACCTAGTGTGTATTAAGTTTAAAAGCTTTATGGCAAATTTGTACATGGGATACAGTGTCCCAGAACTATTCAGCAAAAGGAAAAAAGAATGCATACAAAACCCAGCCGAATTCCAATAAGATTTAGTTAACAGTACTATATCAGGGCGGCACAGTGGCTCACACCTGGAATTCTAGCACTCTGGGAGGCCGAGGGGTCTGGATTGCTTAAGCTCAGGAGTTCAAGACCAGCCTGCACAAGAGTAAGACCCCCTCTCTACTAAAAATCACCAGGTGGTTTTGGCAGGCACCTGTAATCCCAGCTACTCAGAAGACTGAGGCAAGAAGATTTCAAGCCCAGGAGTCTGAGGTTGCTGTGAACTATGATGCCATGGCACTCTATGCAGGGCACAGAGTGAGACTCCATCTCAAAAAAAAAAAAAATAGCATTGTACCAAAGCCAATCTCCTGGCTTAGATCTTTGCACTGTGGTTATGTAAGAAGCTGCCTTTGGGGGATGCTGGGTGAAGGATAACGGATTATACCACGTTTTGTGGACCAAGTGTGTACAGCAGCTTGTTGTACTATGTTTGTGACTTCCATGTGAGCCTAATATTATTTCAAAATAGAAAGTTAAAATAATGCATGTGCTGAGTAGAACAGAAACAGGCGCAAAAGCCACCCTAGGGGGGACACCAACTGTTTCAGGAAAACAATCTAGTGGTATCCAGCAAAATGTATAAAAGGCACTCACCCGGCAATCCCACTTCCAGGAATCCAGCTCACAAAACTCCCTGTACGTGTGCACATGGAATGTTCTTTGTGGCGTTGTCATCATAAGAAAAAAACTGGAAACAAACTAAATCTCCAGGAATAGGCTGAAGTGGGACATGACACCCATGGGGTGCCGGGCGTTCTAGAAAAGAATAAGGCAGCACCATGTGAAGATGCCATGACACACTGCCGGGCAAAAAGTGTGGTCACAAAATAACATGTGTGCATATAGGAAGATCCCATTTCCCCAGGATCTTATCTATACATGCACTTTATGTGGTTCTAGGAGCGTGGAAATATTTGAAATGGTACATCCTCAACAGGTGACAGTGATTGCTTCTGGGCTGGCAAGTTCTTAGCAGGGATGACAAAGGATCCCTTTCACTTTGTTTGAAAGACATTTCAGTGAGAGTGTGTCACAGTGGGAGTGTGTATAATTACAGCAATAACAGCAGGAAAACTGAAACCCAGTAAGGTACAGACCCCACAAGAGTGCAAGGGCCGGCTGGGAACCCAGCAAAGTCCACCAGGCTGAAAGCAGGTGGCAGCTCAGCCCAGGTGGCTGGGCACTGGAGACAGGTCACCCCATCCCGGCTCACGCGCCCCTCTCTGTGACAGGCCAGAAAGCAGCACCTTCCCTCGGGAGGAATACACGTCCCTGCCCGCTGTTAGGCTTGGTTGAGGGACAGGCCGTGGAATCTCCCAAGTCTGAGCAGAAGTCTGAGGAGCCATCCACGGGTCCACCGGCTCTGTGGCCTTCCCCTTTGTGTGTCTCTTTGGTCTGGATCCCAGAATGAAGGAGACCGGTGGAGCAGAGCAACAGCACGCTGACGACTGCCACCCAATGGGGCAGGAAATCAAGCCTGATGCAAAATTAAGCTGCTTGAGGTGGGGACGTTTGTGACTGGAGCCTCACCCCATGGAGCAAAGATACCTGCACACGTGTTAGGGCTCTGATGAGGAGCTGGCGAGTATTTGGGGGGTACACCGTGAGAAGAACATATGGACACTCAAGGTTGGGGCCGAGGTCCGTACAGATTAATGTACCAAGCAGCCGACCAACTCCCAGGAGAGTCAACACCCGTAGCTAGACACACGTACACCAAAAAACAAAACAAAAAACATTTGCACTGAGCTCACCGTGCTGAGAAAAGCTGGACTGTGAGACGGGGAAGAGACAAGCTGGGGACAAAGGAGACGCCCAGGCCAAGGCCCCAGTACACCTTGCTGCGCGGCATCAAACACGCACCTGTGCCGGCTGAACCAGGACGTGCTCAGGAAGCACAAAAACAATCCCACGCAGCATGGTCACCTCCTCTTCAAATTATACGTTCCAGGAAAGTGCCCCCCACACACACACCTGGTTCTGCGTGTTCCCGGAGTGGGACTGCCCCACCTCAGACCACCCCTTCCTGGGTGATCCATTCTGAGAATCACGGAAATGATCAGGGCTTGAACTGTGCTTCCAGAAACCAGCTGTTTCTCTTTTGAATGAGACACAGCTGTGTGCAACATACATTTTCTTAAAGAGGACAAAGGACGTGAAGGGTGAAGGATGTAGCTATCAAATCTCCACCCCCCCACCTCCTTTCACTGCGCCACCCAGATTCATTTCCGATCTGCTTCCTACAGACCGACCACTTGTAATTTCCTCCTCCAAATCTGGACATTTCTGTTTAAAGTCTTCCTCTGCTACCATACAAGTAAGCCATTATTAGGCCCCTTAAGTGCCCCCGCCCCACCAGCCGCCCTCACCTGCTCTTTGTGAGGACCCTCTGTGGAGAAGTGCAGCCCCCCCTTCCCTACGGCCCTTCCTTCTTCCCTCCAGAAAGCAGATGCACGTGTTTTTCTTTTCTCTTGTCTCCTAACCATCTCTAGGATTGACTTCCGAAGATCTGAAAGAATCGGCATGCTTGCATGCTGTTTACGGGGTATCGTAGAAGCTAAATTCACAAAACGCCCCGATGTGCTGAGTTCTGCCAGGGAGACAGACAGGAAGGAGAAATAAGGCTGCAGTGAAGGCATTGAAGTCTGCCTGGGACTAACCCCAAGAGGTGGCACCAGACTCCCCCAGCGTCCTCTGATTTGGGGGTAGGGCTTTGGGAAAGCAAAGCTCACAGTATCCTATGGGGCCCGCATTTCCAGAAGGGACAGGAGAGTCTGTCCTGTAGCAGATGCCTGCCCTCAGTCCCTGGGATTCCCAGCCAACTGTGCCATGGACTCACGACCCTCACCTGCACCCCCACCTCCCCTGTCGCCTCCCCTGCCACTCCCCCTGCCAGGCCACAGCAAGATCCCACAACCGAGGCATCACATGCATCTGTGGGAAGAATGTCCCGTTGTGTCCCATACAACAAAATCAAACCTGTGTGTAGGTGTTCTGTGTTTTTACAAACTCTCCTCCTTGGTTGGTATAAGATTAAAACAATTTTCCCCCTCAGTAAATGCTTCCCTTCAGAACCACCGGAAGCACGTAATCTGCTAGGCCATTTGCAGCTCCTATTTTCTTGGGCTGGGAGGAAATCATGATTGTGGGGCCTGTATCCTCCTAAGAGGCCAGGATTGAACAAGTGATGGCTAAAAAGAAGTAATGTTTCAAAGCCAGTGCTGATCAATGTTCCATTTATTTGGAAGTTCAAAAAAGATGGGTGAGCATCATAGGTCCTTTGGGAAGGCACAGATCGTGAATTTTGAGGTAAATTACTCTTTCATCCTCAGTAAGTTTAATAGACATTTCCATTAAAACTGCAGGAAATTTTAAGGTTATTCTATTCCTATTTTAAAACTAGAGTTGAGCGTTTGATTTTTTTTTTTTAATTCCAGGATCATTTTTGTTGCTGAGAAATCTAAACATTTTAGCCACACAGCACATTTTATTTTACTTAACAATGATAAGAGATTCATACACACCTGAGGACACAGAAACACCACTGAAAATCACAAAAGATTTCAAGGAAAAATGTACACAAAAGGAGAAAATGAAAAAGCTGGCCTGGCTGATGTTGGTAGGGGGGTGGGTACCAACTTGTGTTTGTCCTTGAAAGAAATAAATTCACCTGTCACTGATCAATGATGCCAGCCTGCCACCATGCTACTTGAAAGCATTCCTGCTGACCGTAAGCGGTTCCATTTATGTGACTGTTTACATAATTACACAGCGAAACATTGCAATCTTTCTGATTTAATACATGTTTTAACAAACCCCTTCAACTATAGTGAAGGTTTCTCCTAATCTAATCAAGTCTTTTCGATTAAAACACAATTAGAAAAGGTGTTATGGTGTCACTATTACACTCTGCCACATGAAAGGATCCAAGAATCACTTGTCTGGAAATCTGAGCTAACCCAAGATACTTGAACGGAAATGCCACATCAGACCACCTGGGAGGCACCCAGGCTTTTGGTCCTATGGGAGAGACACAGGCCATCATCCTTGGGCCATCTCTTTGTGATCAACAGACCATAGCAGATGAAACCTCAGGGCCACCTAAAGAGCTAGAACATGCCCGGGGCTCAGAGGCTGACCTCCAGGTACCAGTAAGCGTGTCATGGGCCAGAAGTGGTGGGCACAAAGATAGAAGAGGGCCGTTGACTGCACCTTGGCAAGAATTATAGCACAGTGGGATCCTAGAGGTTAGAGACTGTGGTAGACATCCCTTGATCTCACTGCTTCATCTCTCAAATGTGAAACAGAGCTCACAGAAGATATAGAATTTGCCACAGGCCATAATATTAATCTAATATTAATCACTTTTTGAAACAAAGTAAAATGTGCACCCCTCTCCACCATTCCCAACTTAAAGATCAGTATCTGTCTAGGGCAAACAGACAGAGGAGCCCTAGCTCACAGAGAGGCCTTCAGGAGACAGAGGGTTCTGTTCCATCGCAACACATCAGGGACCAAGGTCAGCTGCAGAAGGCTGGTGAAGCAGGTTGAACAACAGTTCCCCAAGTCCCCAGAACCTATGAATGTAATTGTATTTGGATATAATTAAGAATCTTGCAATAGGGAGATCATCCTGGGTTACCTGTATATAAATCCTGTGGTGAGCATCTACACGTCCAGGAGAGATACCTGGATACAAAGGAAGTGATTTGAAGATGGAGTTATAGACTAGAGTGATACAGACATAATCCAAGTTCCTTCCAGAGGCACCATGACCCTATCAACTCCTTGATTCTGAACTTCTGGCCACCTGAACTATGAGCAAATACATTTCTGTTGTTTTAAGGCATCCAGTTTTGTGTAATTTGTTATGGCAGCCACAGGAAACTAACACAGTTGGCAAAACACAATGGCTGTGTGCCTGCCATTCCCAGGGAGCTGCACCAGGGGCTCCCAGCTGGCCCAGCACAGGATCAGAGGGAGCGAGGAGAGAAGCCAGACATGAAATCTCTAGCTCCCTTCCCAGGGGTCACTATGAGCAGGCTGCATCCCTCAACCTGGAGGCCACAGCCTCTGCTGAGGCAGCCCTCTCCAAGGGACCCTCAGCTCTGGGTCCCAAGACTGTCTCCCTCCGCTCACCCCTGCAGGCTGGGGGCTAGTAACAGCTCTGCTGCCACTAGCCTGGGTCCTCCCTAATGCCCCTACCTTTATAAACATGCCCTGTCCAACATCCTCAGGTTAAATTTGCTGAGCATGCCCTGTGAATCCTGCCTAGATGCTCACAGCACATTTGATCTCCATTATGGCATATCTGCTCCTTCAGGGTGTTTCATTCCCAGGAGGTCAGGGAATCTCTGATTTCTCTATGAAAGAGCAGTGGTGGGGGCATCTGTGCCACTTGGCCAATGAGGGACGTGAGGCTCACAGGGGTGATCTGTCCTTGAGACCCTCGCACTGCATATTTGGAGCAAAGATCACGATGCAGCCTTCAGGCTCCCTCACACTGGGCCCAGACTTCATCCCAGGCTCTTCCCAGCGTATCTCCTCTTTCTAGCTGGAGTTTGGTCAACTTGATAAATTTCTCAAAGCCTTAGTCTCCTTGTTTCTAAAATTAGGGATGCAAATGACATTTGTGCTCTCAGTATGAGTTGAAGATTAAATGGAAGAGTCAGCAAAGTGAATAGCCCATTGCCTGGCATATAGGAAGTGCTCAACGGACATTAGCAATGCAGCTGTTAACATGCTGTCAATGCTGCTGATGACAATGCTTTAGCAACACATTTCAGCAATGCAGGAAACTCTGCAGAAGATACCAGCTATCTTCTTAGGTTCAGCAGCATAGGGGATTCAAATGTTTGCTGTACCCTAGGCTTGGCCTGCCTTTTGCTCTCTGGCACCTCTTCAGGCCTGACCCTGCTACTACATCTGCTTTCGAGCATCCCCCGTCCCCACCAAGGCAGGCAGGTGCAAAGACACTCCCTGTAACTGCTGCTTCCTCCTGAGTATAAACAGAACTTAGAAAGCACTAGACAGCAGATGAGATGGCTTACGCCTGTAATCCTGGCACTCTGGGAGGCCGAGGCAGGTGGATTGTCTGGGCTCACAGGTTCGAGACCAGCCTGAGCAAAAGCGAGACCCCCGTCTCTAAAAATAGCCGGGTATTGTGGCAGGCACCTATAGTCTCAGCTACTTGGGAGGCTGAGGCAAGAGAATTGCTTGAGCCCAAGAGTTTGAGTTTGCTGTGAGCTATGTCACCACAGCACTCTACCGAGGGCAACAAACTGAGTCTTTGTCTCCAAAAAAAAAAGCACTAGAAAAATCAAGACCTTCAGAGAGAAAATGAGAAGCTACGTTTCACTGCAGGAACCTTAGAGACTTCCATGGTCTTCCAGTTACAGAGGATCCCTAGGGAGGAGGGACATGGGGAAGGACACAAGTTGGTTTATGAAGGCAACTGAAGCCCGCCAAGGGCCAAGGGTGAAGAATGTGAAGTCTGAGCAGCGCGTAACAAGCAAAACACCGGCCAGATGAAGGCAGAACTCCAAGTCACAACGTGTTCTAGGGTCACAAGTGTTTCTTCTTTTCTTTGTTCTCCCCTAGTTTGGCCTCTACGCTTCCCTTACTAATGACGATTCTCTGGTTTCACCCTCCAAGGTGGAGTGGAAATGCTGAGCTGGCAGGAAGCCTCTCCAAACCTCCCGGCTGCAGTCAGGGCTTCATTTTGAAGCATTGTTCCCAGAGCCCAGCTCAACCCTCCGCCCCATCACAGCATTTCCATTAAACTGACCTTTCACCATTATAAACCCCACCAGTAGGTGTTAATCCCTTCTGATTTAGAGCAGGGCTTTTTCTTTCCTCTCCTTTCACTACTCCCCTGCCCTTTTCTTTTTGAAGGTAAAGTTATGTTTCAAAACATCTCTTACATTTATATATATAGTTTTTGTAAGTGCATTACTTTCATATTCATTATGTCAATGATTGGAAAATTAGAGATGTGTGCTCAGGGGACCTGCAGATGGTCTAACCCATTGCTTCTCAATGTGTATCCCCCAGATCCACAGCATTGACATGACCTGGAAACAGGTTTAAAATGCAAAATTTCTTGGCCCCTCCAAAGGTAGTGAATCAGAAACTCTGAAGGTGGCACCAGCAATCTGTTTTACAAGCCCTCTGGTGATTTGGGTACATGCTCAAGTTTAAGAAACACTCACTGTGCTAATCATATTTCCCCTATAGCTCCTCCCCATTTGACAGATAGGAAAACAAAGGCCCATGGTAATTTGGTCAGGTCATTCATTCATTCAACAATTATACAACACCATGCCCCCATGGGATTCACTTTCTACAAACAAAAAACAATGAAAGGAGATAATCACAGGTGGGAGTTAGTGCCACAAGAGACACACACAGGGATAAGGACGGTGGTCAGTGAAGACTTCCTGGTGGAGGTGACATTTCAGCCTCAGCTAATGGATGAGCAGAAGCTAGCCATGTGAACAACACGAGGCAGACACACTAGCGTGGCTGGAGCTTGGGGAGTGAAAAGAGTGGCCAAGGTGGGACCAGAGGGAGGGGGAGACTGAGGATGAGGCTATGTGAGACCTCAGGGGCCTCACATTCCACAAGGGCCATGCCAGGATTCTCCACCTCTGCCACCTTCTTCTGCTATCTACAATCCTGGACCCTCCAGGACCAGGGAGCTCACTCCCTTCCTCACCAAAGACAAGACACCTGGTCCAGCTCCAGACAGTTGTAACTGATCTTCCTTTATATTGGGGCTAACTCGGATTCTTCTTTCCTTTTCGTAAAGAAATGATCAGTCTCACCCTCCCCATCCCTCACCTCCTCTTTGTCAGGCTAAACATCCTCACACCTATTACAAGCTGGTGTGGCAGCTTAGTGCAGAGGCTGAGCCCTGCCCTGGGATCAGACTGCCTGCACTCAGTATGGCTCTGCCCGTGACCTCTGCATACAGACCTTGGTCAGAATAGTAATAACCCCTATCGAGTGGGTTTATTGCGAGGTTTAGATGTCTTAAAATATGTGAAGGGATTCAGCAGGCATTTGGCAAGGGTTACCCACATCTGTAGCACCTCCCAGGCTGGCGTTCCATTTACTGCACTGCCCTGTTGTCTGTCTCCCCCTAGATGGGCACCACTGCCTCCATGTGACCACAGCCAAGCCAGAATTCAGAGAGACTACTCCCTCCCATTTGGGCCACCTGCCTTCTGGAATAAAATCCAAGTTACCCCGATATAAAGGAAGATCAGTTACAACTGTCTAGAGCTAGGCCAAGTGTCTTGTCTCTGGTGTGAGGAAGGAAGTGAGCTTCCTAGTCCCACACACTCTGTGTGGGAGAGAGAAAGGTTTGTCACTATATTTACTTGGAAAAACTGTCCTTTTCTGTTAGGCCTTACACGTGTGACATAAGCACACTTTGTACTTTTGCTCCTTGACTTAGTAAAAGAGTAGAACTGCCACCATCGGGAAAACTGATTTTGTCTCTCTTGTCCAACGGAGTGGCTAGTGGCAGGCCATTTCTGTCACTGAGACCAGAAAGGAAAGCTGAGATCAAATACAAAATCCTTCTGTGACTCAATGGGACAAACATCTCAGAGAAAGGGCAAGTGGATGGGGAGGTGAGCTGACATTCTGCTGCAACATTTTACTGCAAGGAATTTGCTAAATCCAGATGTGATGCAAGTGGCAGAGGACCCAGGCCACTGGCTGCCACAGAAGAACAGAGAAACAAGGAAAGCTTCAGGCAGTCTCATGGGAATAGAGGAATAAAAATTAGGGATTTGTGGGCAGGATTTCTCTGAAAAGGAGGGGCAGGTAAGTTAGCTCAGCATGCTCCCGCTTCCCTCCATGAGACATCTGTCACGTTCTGGAACTATGCAGGGCAGCAGGAGGCTAAGAAGTTGACCAGGAAGCTTTTTAAAACCAAGAGGAGATTCCCAGCTATCCTGAGAAGCTGTAGCAATAAGGATTAAAGTCTGGGACCTGCCAGGCAGGAGTGGCCCTGAGGAACACTCTAGACTCAGCTGGAGCACCTAGAGGCTCTGACCTTCCAATAGGAATAAGCCAAATGTGGGCAGAGCTGAGGCCCTATAAGAATCCAGGAAGCAGCTCATACTTCACCTGCCACAAAAAAAAGGGGCCATCCCAAGCACCTTCATGGTTTTATGCATAATGTCTGACATTGAATTAAAAATTCTCGACATGTCTAATAATAGAATAAACAGAGAAATAGAATTAAATAAGCAATATCCAAAAGGAAAAAAATATGCAATAGAAACAGATCCTAAGGTAATCCAGACCCTGGAATTAGCAGAGAAGGACTTTTTAAATAGCCGCTATGACAGGAATGTGTGAGAACATAGAGGAAAACATGGAGGAAACAGATTAAAATTTAGAGAATTTCACCAGAGAATTAGAATCTATTTTTCAAAGAATTAAATGGAAATTCTGGAACTCAAAAATACAATAACTAAAGAATTCAGCAGATGGTTTTAAGGACAGATTAGATAGTGCAGAAGAAATGATTAGGGAATTTGAAGACATGTCAACAGAAAATATTCAGACAGAAGCACAGAGGGAATAAAGTACAGAGAAAGTCAGAAAAATGATATGGCAACACATTAAAGGTTTAAAATGTAAGTGGAGTTCCCAAAATAGAACAAAGTCAGCTATTAATGACACATATGGATACTTCCCCTTTGCCTCCTAGCCTTTTTGTTACCTTTGCTCACCTGTGATATATCTTAGCAAGTAAAACGCCACATTTACTGTCTATAGTCCCCTGCAACCAAAAATGACCTTTCCCTGCCACTCAACTTGCACTGAACTCCAGCCAATAGTAGGTTTTGAAATTTTTGCTAAACGATAAAACTTAAGAGTTTCTCCGCTTGCAGTCTTTCCTCCCCACCCTAAACCTGACAACCTCTTTCCACGTGACCCCCTCATCTTACAGTTGCACAATTTATTTACCTAGCTGTGTCCTAGTGGAAGGCCACACCAGGCCTTGGGCCAGATCAGACTGCTTCGTGCCAAAAGTGGAAGTGACATTTCTGGGACCTGATGAATCACCACCAGGTAGGGATATCTGGAAACGAATACCACAAACCACTTCAAGATTGGTATCTCTTTTAGCACCATCACTTTCCTGTTAAAATCCAATAACTCTCCTGTTCTATACCAAGAAAGGTAATTGGGTTGTAAATTTGTTTTCTAAGAATACAAACTATGTTGTAGAGGGGGAAATAAGTCCCCTTCTGTAGGGGAAACTGAGCCCTGATCTTTAGCATAAGACTCGATTCCTGCTTGAGAGATCTGGAGAATCACGAGAATGGCATGTGAGTTGTGTATGTGCAAATCAGAAAACCGGCCTCCAAGGGAGAATGTGTACGTGAGGTGTGGCAATACCAGGCCTAATGATTGTGGTAAAGAATCTCTAGCTTCCAAAGGTCTCCTGACGCTAGAGGCAGAGGTCTTGCTTAAGGTCTGAGGTTTTGTAAAAGCAAATTGGAGACATTCTGTCCCATGCCTTCCATGGTCCCCCTTTTTAGTGCTGATGTCTGATAAGTAACTTTTAACTACTTTTTCCTGCTTTGTGATAATAAATATAGCCCAGAGGTTTAGCTCAGGAGGGCTCCTCCAAGAGTTCCTCTGTCCCCCAACAGACTCTACATCAAACCTCTTCATTCCTCATGCCAAGACCCCCTCATCTGGTGACCCCAAACCCCTACACTCTTCAATCATAGCTAAGACTTAATTTCCCAAAACCCATCAGATAGGGAAGCAGCCTGAAATGGACAGTCTTACCTTTTCAATAAACTGGATAAACCCTAAATTCTTTCATATAGCCCCCTCATCTTGCAGTTATGCAACTGACTTTTGAACCCAAGGACAGGACTTAACATTTATCCCTACCTATTTTTTTAATTAGCAGCAGCTCTTTCCAGACTTTTGGGAGCTCCATGAACCCAGCAGCCAATCAGTAACCCATCCTCTCCCAATGCTGGGTCACCTGTAAATCTGTCATAGTGGATTTCCTCTGCCTCAGATCCAAAAGATAAAAATAAAATGAAGAAATAAAAGATAAAAATAAAAAGATGAAATAAAGAAATAAAAACCCTGGGAAGGAACTAGCAGATTGGTCCCCTGTCTCACAAAGGGTGAGTGGACCGTCCAGGGTAGCATGGGCAGGGCCAGTGTTCTGTCCCTTTCCTTCAGATCGCTCGCTGTGACTCCCACCTGATGCTGCCAGCCACAGATTCTTCTTTCCAGTGTATTCTGCCTATTGCTGTGGGTGAGGCTCAAGCACAGAAGCCTTGTCGTTGGAAGGGCTATGTCCTAAACAAGTCGTCCATTAGCCAAAACACGTCTTAGGGGGATTCCTGCTCCTGTTCTCAGATTCTGTAGCCCTAAGATGAAGATGTTGGGCAGCTGGGATGAATGTTTACTGGGGAAGGAACCCTGTGCTGAGTTCTTTACTTGTAGCATCTCCAGTCAACCTCTTGAACGTCTCTATGAAAGAGGGAACTGAGGCTTGGAGAAGAAAGTAACTTCCATGCCGATCGCGGAGTTATTGAGTGGCATATCCAAAACTTGAGTCTCGGCCATCTGACCACACCGCCCTCCTGCATAAGGCCACTGGTTTACCTTGCCTGAACGATCTCTGAGGCTCCTTCCAGCTCCACACCATCTATTCTTTCTGCCACATTTGTAACATTGGTCCCTGACAGAGGACTGTACAAATCCCCGAAACCATTGTTCTGCCTGCTCAGCTGCCATCTTGGCCTGGTCTCCAGCACCCACGTGTGGAGTGGAGAATGTTGATTATAGTTTGATCAATGCACTCTTGACCTTTGCTCAGAGGCCTGCAGTTTTCAATAACTCCAACCCCTGACTTAACCGCACCAAGATCATTTTCCTGATGAAGCCAGTGGAGGAGACGCTTTATGGCTCACGCTCCTGACTTACTAAGCCAAAGCTGGCATGGCATGCAGCTAGTGAGAGCAGAAGAGGGGCTATCTTGCTCGAGTGAAACAGCTCTGGTGTCTAACTCCAATGGCTGTCGTGTTCTCCCCCCAAAGTCTGCTACTCATGAAATTTTTTAAATGTGCGTTTTCCTTTTTTGAGGGGGGGATGATACAAGTCTTTCTAATGAGAAATGCCAGGAGGTTAAAAATGCCTAGAATCCTCAACAGAGGTTTTGATAGTATGGTTTAAAAGACTTTTTTTCATGCTCTGGGTTACAAAATGCTTCCAATGACAAATTTGCTTCGCTATGTATTGAGACCGAGTTCATTTTTCTGATGGGAAAACAATCCCAGGGCTGTGTTAAAACAATTCCCAAAGTAGTCAATGAAGGGTGGAAATAAAGTCACTGGAAGAAAACAGAGTTGAAACACTATTTCAGCTACTTAAGCCGTAATATCCAAGTTTAATATCCTTCTTCCTTTCTATATATCATCTATTCTGTTGAGTGTTGAAAAAATGAAATCCATGGTTTGTCACCATCACCTGGATTGTTAACTCTAAACTGTATTCCATGGGCAGAAATAAAGAATTATTGCAACCTACTTCCCTTTCCCCCATGCAGATGTATTTTATATTAATTTTTTTTCTTTTTTTTACAGTTGACGCAAGGAGCAACCCCATCTTCCATTTCTTTCTGGGAATCTGGAATTGAAACTTCAATTGCTTGTGATTTTGCCCAGCTCTCTAGAAGCTTCTGAGATCTAATTTTTCCTAACGAAGGCTTTGTCTGCAGTGAATGAACCTGGACTACAAAGTTAGCTTGCTGGAAACAATGGAGTTCCAGGCGTGACAGGGACAAGGTGCCAGCTTAGTGTGCTGGGCACTGACCCCCAACACAGCCTTCTGCAGTGACCGTAGCTGAGCTACTCCTGCGGCCACCAAGTTCAAGGACAGGCTGGTCTTCTATTCACTCCATGGACCTGGCAGGGGATATCCAGGGGGAGGTACAGCTGTCCGTTCTCACACCTATCCATTCCAATCCTCTGTTTAAAACTTCTCTATGCTATGCTCCACCTACCCTCGCATATATGCCAGGCTGCCAAGAGAATGAGAAGTGGAGGATCAAAACTATTGTTAGAATATTTCAGGCTTGGTGTCCCCACCCTACCCCCCAAATAACCCACTGCCTCAAGAACAGGGGTCATTCAAGATAAACTGCACACTATGAGATGGCACAAGACCATCTCACTGTTTACCAGGTGAGGCTGAGAGCAGCAGTGACATGGCCACCCGGGCCAGACACCTGGTGGGCAGCCTGGATCCATCCCACATCCAATCACGCACCAATCTCTGCTGACTGACCTCACGATGACACCTCCTCTTCCTCTCCAAGGTCTCTGTCCTGGGCCAGGTCCTGACCCGCTCTCACCTGGGTGAATGCATCAGCCTCCAATCTGGACCCCTGCCTCCCACCATCCCTCCATCCACACATTGCCAGTGGTTTCTCCAAATAGGAACAATACTGACCATGCTGTCCTCTTTTTAAAAACGTGGATGGTCCTCCCTGAGCTAAAGAATGAAGTGTGAACTTTTCAATCTGGCATATGAGCTCTGTCACATTCAGGGACCTATGAGACATGGTAGGCTGTCCATCTTGGCCCCATGAGGATTCTGTCTCAGCCTGGTAAGGTAGACCTGGGTGTACCCCAAAGCCAGCCCCACCTCCAAGGGGTAGCCCAGGTTGTCCTACTCTCGCCCATGGTTGATGCCACCACAACGGCAGTGATGTAGGGGGAGCAGATGTGACTCCAAGCATCATCCTCACCAAAGCAAATGCCACGGCCTGTTCCCACAACACAGACACAGTGACCTGATGGCCCAGAGGGAAAAATGTAACTGGCAGAGATAAGAAATGCTGGAACAGGGCTGTGAGTGTATGCGATCTACAAATCATGGTTCTGTTTGGTGAGAGTCAAAATCACAATCTGTCTTAAGATAGAAATTAAAAACAAAGGGAAATAACGGATGCCAAATGGTGAAGACAGATGTCCCCACCACATCCCAGTGTGCCTCCAGAGGTGGAGTCACACCTGCTGGCACCACTGCTTCCTGCCTCCAGACATGTACCTTGGTCTGTTAACCTCTCGCAACCCTACCTGCTTCTCTGCTCATTCCTCTTGACCTTCCCAGTGTTCCCAGCTGACTGGTCACATTGACCTCATTCTCCCTGGGACAGATGTACCAGAAAGGAAACCCCTAATGTTCCCTTCACAAGTATTTCCCCCTTAGGCAGCATGAGCTTAAGTCCATATTCCATGAGTCCATATTCCAGCTGCTCTGGTTGTTCACTGGTCCCAAACTCACTTGCATTTTCCCAGTGCCAAGATTTTGCTTTTGCCTTCCTTTGCACCCCCAATGCCCACCATCTACCTGGAGGACCCCCACACTGCTCTTCTCTGTAAGGCTCCACCTAGATTTCCTGCCCCGCCCCAATTCCCTACCCCAAACAGTCAGGGGAGAATTGACTCCTCTTACACTTTACACAGGGTGGCACCAGGGTCTGAATATCTGTGTCCCTCTAAAATTTGCATGTTGAAATCTACCCCCAAGGTGTTGGTATTAAGAGGTGAGGCCTTTGGGAGGTGACTAGGTCATAAGGGCAGAGTCCTCATGAATGGGAATAGTGCCCTTATGAAAGAGGTCTGGGGGAGTGAGTTCAACTTTTCTGCCACATGAGAACACGTAGAAGGTGCCAGCTGTGAGGAATGAGCCCCCACCAGTGACCAAATCAGCTGGCATGTTGGTCTTGGACTTCCCAGCCTCTAGAACTACATGCAATATGTTTCCGTGGTTGATAAATTACCCAGACTAAGGGATTTTGCTATAGCAGCCTGAGCAGACTAAGATACATGGGCAAGAATAATTGAGAGAACAGTGATACTAATGGGGGAAATTGACATGTTAAATGACGTATGTATTGGAAATGTACCCTGTGACCATACATGTTTGGAAATAATTTGGGTGCTTTTAGTTGGTAAACATAAGTAGTATTGAGATGAACAAATGCACACACAAGAGAAAAATTCATTTCAAGTTGAGGGGAAGATGGAGGGGATTGGTGTGCTCCCACCTAATGGGCACAATGTAAGGGTATATGGCACAGCTCCTGGGTGCAGGACACAACCCTAACAGGGACTTTGTCCAACAAATGTAAATGCTGTAATCTAATATTTCTACTGTCATACTAATCTAAAATTTTTTTAAAAATTTAAAAACAGAGAAAAGGTTGTATTGAATCAGTACCATTAAAATTAGACAAGTATGTCTTGGTTAGCAAAATATTAAAAAATCAAGAAAAAGTAAGAGATAATAGTTTCTGCATTTTGATGAGCATCTTGGGCAGCAATGCTGGCGTGAGGATGTCAGATAACGTTTTGCCATTGCGGGGACCAGGATGGAGGTGGGAGCACAGGGTGGAGTGTGAGTCTGTGCGGGAGGCGGTCCCTGTGATGGTCTGGACAAGCCTGCGGGGTGGTGTGGGGGGCTCAGGGAGGGATGTCGTTCCTGTCCCTAACATGGCCACAAAAACCATGTGTACGTGCTGATCCTTAGTCCTCACGAGATGCAGCCAGTCGGTCCACTCAACACACAGACCACCCCGTGGAAAGACCTCTTCACTTGCCTTCAGGACACCACATTCTCCCGCTTGTCTTCTCCCTTCACTCTAACAGAGTCTCAGACTTTTTCCCCTGGCTGTTCCTCATCTCTGTGAGCTCTGAATATGAGGATGTGCCAGGCTTTCCACTCCCAGATAGCTCATTCCCACCTGCATGCTCCGTGGGGATCTCTGCTGGGTCTCAGCGTCAAGTACCACCTACATGCCCCATGTTGACGTTCCTAGTCTAGCAGGAGCTCAGCACATCCCCAGGGCATGTTTAATAAGTACCTCTAGTCACAGGCCCCAAACACCTGATCTCCTTTCACCCCAAATCTGTTCCTCCTCCAATCACTGGCACCATGAATGGGTGATGCCGTCCTCCCAGGTGCTCACACCAAACATTCTGGCATCATCCTTACTCTTCGTATTTTCACAACCAAGTTAGCTGCCTCTCGTCTGCTCCCCTGCCCCCTACCAAAGTCTGTTCTCAGCATGACCATGGGATCCTTCAAAAACATCAGTAAGCCAGGTGTGGTGGCTCACTCCCATAATCCCAACACAGTGGGAGGCTGACGTAGGCGAGTTACTTGAGGCTAGGAGTTTAAGACCAGTCAGAGCAACATAGAGACCCCATCTCTACAAAAAGTTTTTTAAAAATTAGCACCTGTAGTCCTAGCTACTCTGGATGCTGAGGCAGGAGGATCACTTGAACCCAAAAGTTTTGAGATTGCAGTGAGCTATGGGGCACCACTGTACTCCAGCCTGAGTGACAGAGCAAGACTGCATCTTGGAAAAAAATACAAGTAAAAACGTAAGTTCACATCATTCTCCATCCTGACTTTGCACCTCAGAAGAGAAGCGCGAGTTCTTATCATGGCTCACAAGGCCCTACATGGCCCCCCTCTCAGCTATGTGGCCTCCTTAGGGATCTCTAACACAAAGGCAACTCCCACCGCAGGGCCATTGCATGAGCCGTCCTTTCTACCTGGGATGTTCCTTCATGAGAGATCCACATGACTAGACCACTCACTTTCCTCCTGTTGCTGCTCAAATGTCACCTTTTCAGTAAGTCCTCCCCCAGATTTTTAAATCCCCCTATTTTTAAATCCCAACCCCATTTCTACCCCCATCATTCCTTATCCCCCATTCAGCTTTATTTTTACTCTATACCACATTATCATTTAACATATTTGTTAAGATCCGTATACACATCACACCCTCTAGAAGTAAGCTCCATGATAAGAGTTGTTTTTGTTTTCTTCACTGCTGTATTCTCATCTCTGGGATAGTGTTTGGCACATAACGTGAAATAAATATTTGCTGACTGGTTTGTGTTCTACATTGATCCACCTGTTTCACTTGCCATCTTGATTTCATGAAAGGAAACCCTGGACCTCAGGGGATGGGCTGGCAAGGCAGGGTCTACCACAGTACCCACCGCAGGACATCACAGTGCAGGTTTCACCTGTCAACCTTCCCAGTCGGACACAGAGCTCCCGCTGGGCAGGGGCTACATTTTTGCTATCTCAGAATCTCCAAGGCCTACAATGGGGCCTGGAAAAAAATGTGCATGAATAGATGCTTGTTGAATTAATTAAATCCAGACAATTCAGGCCTAAGAGGATCCTGAATTAAATGAGATGATATGGAACCACAAATGTGGTTTGAAAGTCTTTTTTTCATGCTCTGCCTACCTTCTGGAGTTTGCTAAGGGACTTATAGCAAAGTAGTATTTTGCTTTGGGTAGAGAAAGTGGTAGACTTAGGTTTATTTGAGGACAAGGACAATTGAATTTCTTCCCATGCCCACACCTGCTCACGTCTGTAAACACTCGAGCGGTCTTTCTCCATCCTCAGAGGAGGAAGCACAGGACACACCATCATGAGCTTTGGGCTCCGGTCTTCCGTCCACACTTACCAGTCTTACCTATGACATTCCTTTCTGTGATCATCAGTTTCTTCATCTGAGGTTAATTCTCTTGAAATAAGAGAATAACTGGGTAGTCAGTTTGATGAAAATAATTCAAGAATGGCTTGTAAAAGGCAATCTATGGTTTATGAATACATAGAAAGCAGCAATCACCAGGACCCATTGTTGGTTCACAAAGAAAACCCTCTTTGTTTCTTTGGTAGGATTATGAAACTGAGAGAAATGAGGTAGATCAAGGGTTAACAAATTTAATAGGGCATCTGAAAAGTTCCTTGGGATTGACATATGGGTTCATGCACCTGTAGACTTGGGTATAAGGACTGCTAGGTTATGTGCAGGGACCAGTGGATGGCTTGGGAACTGATTGGATACCAGTATTCAGAGGCTGCAATTTAACAATCTCAGAGAGAGTTTCTGATTTCAGGATATCAAGCATCTATACTTAGCAAAGTTCTGGTAAACATTTTTATTACTGGATTGAATGAAAATAAAGAGGGCATATTCATTGCATTTGTGGATAGGCTGGGGACAAAGATATCACGAAGAGGTCAGAATCAGCACCCAAATCAATCTCATTCACAGACCAGAAGAAATGGCCTGAAATGGTCAGGGTAACATGTTACCTATGGCTCCCAAGAACTAACCTCCCAGGTATAGAATGAGGGGAACACAACACAGCATCAGAAGGCCTGCAAAGATATAAGCGGATTCTGTTGATAGGAGCCCTGGGAATGATGTTGCTATGCCAACCACTCCACTCCAACTTTCCCCTCACTTTGTCTTAGGTTATGGTAGATAACTGCATCCACAAGTGTGGGGTGAGCATCTCACCGTGTTTCGTGCCAATCGGATGGTTCTAGGGACCACATTCTTCAAGGGATGTGCAAAGAACCCCCAAACCAAACTAAGAAAATAACTTCATTTATAATAGCTTCACACAAATAAAATATTTAGGCATAAATTTAACAAAAGAGGTAAAAACTTATACTCTGAAAACTATAAAACATTGTTGAAAGAAATTAAAGAAGACCCAAACAGGATATATTCCACATTAATGGATGAGAAGACTTACAATACTGTTAAAATGGCAATACTCCCCAGATTGATCTACCCTGGCAGGAGTGTCCAACCTTTCTTTTCTCTGCCACACAGAAGGGATGTCTTGGGCCACACATGAAATACACAAACACTAATGAAAGTTGATGAGCAAAAAAAGGATTTGTGCATAATCTATGCAATATCTGACACCACAGATAAGCAAAATAGTCCTCAAAAGTCTGCATGTGGCCCATGGGCCATGGTTGGACACCCGACACAATCCCTATATTCTTATGGTAATGCAAAGGGTCCAGAATAAATAAAACAATCTTGAAAAAGAAAAAAAAAGTTGGAGGGCTCACACTTTCTGATTTTAAAACTTACTACAGAGCTTCAGTAATCAAGAAGATTTTGTACTTGTATAAGGTTATACAAATATTTAACAATGGAACAGAATTTGAAAGTCCAGAAATAAACCTTAGTCAATTGGTTGTTTTGTGTTGAGACAGGGTCTTGCTCTGTCACCCAGGCTGGAGTACAGCGGTACAGTCACAGCTTCAACTCTGGGCTCAAGAGATCCTCCTGCCTCAGTCTCCCAAGTAGCTGGACTATGGGCCCACACCACAAAGTCCAATTATTTTTTTCTTATTAGTTTTTATAGAGGGAGGTCTTGCTATGTTGTCCAGGCTGGTCTCAACTCCTGACCTCAAGCAATCCATCCTCCCACCTTGGCCTCCCAAAGTGCGGGTATTATAGAAATAAGCCACCATGCTTGGCCTCAATTGATTTTTGACAAGAATATTAAGATAATTTAGTGGAGAAAGAATAGTCTTTTCAATAAATTATACTGGTACAACTGGTATCATGCAAACAGTGAAGTTAGGCCCCTCCATCATACCATATACAAAGTGGACAAAAATCCTAAATGTCAGAGCTAAAACCATAAAACTCTTCTTAGAACAAGCAAAAGGGAAGAGCATAGGTATACATCTTTGAAACTTTGTAGTAGGCAATGATTTCTTAGATATGATAAACCAGACTTAATCAGAATTCAAAACTTTTGCACTTCAAAAAAACATCATCAAGAAAGTGAAAAGATAATACAAAGAATAGGAGAAAATATTTGTAAATCATACGCCTGAAAAGGGAGCTGTATTTAGAATATATAGAGAACTCTTACAAAAATCAGTAACAAAAAAATATAACCCCACTTAAAAATGGACGAAGGATCTGAACAGACATTTCTCCAAAGAGTATATATGAAATGTCCAGTGAATATGTGAAACGATACTGACATAAGGTTATCAGTGAAATGCAAATCAGAACTTCACACCCACAAGGGTGACTGTAATCAAAAAGACAGATAACAGAAAAGTGTTGACAAGGATGTGGAGAAGTAAGAACCTTCATTGTTGGTGGAAATATAAAATGGTGCAACCACTCTGGAAAACAGTCTGGTGGTTCCTCAAAGAGGCTGGGCTCAGTGGCTCGTGCCTGTAATCCTAGATTCTGGGAGGCAGAGGTGGTCAGGAGTTTGAAACCAGCCTGAGCAAGAGCAAGACCCCTATCTCTACCAAAAATGGGGTGGGAGGGGAGGAAAGGGAAGGGAGAATAATTAGCTGGGAATGATGATGTGTGCCTGTAGTCCCACTTCCTCTGGAGGCTGAGCCCAGGAATTTGAAGTTGCAATGAGCTATAATCACAGCACTACACTTCAACTCAGGTGACAAGACTAAGACTCTGTCTCCAAAAAAAAAAAAAAAAGGGTTAAACCTAGTTACCATGTATCCAGCAATTTCACTCCTCTATACCCAAAAGCAGTGAAAACATATGTCGAGACAAAAACCTGTACATGAATGTTCATATCAGCATCATTCATAATAGCCAGAAGATGGAAACGACTCAAAATATCCATCAACTGACTAATAGGTAAACAAAACCCGATCTGTCCATACAATGCAATATGGCTCAGCAAGAGAAAGGGGGGAAGTACTGACACACACTATGAGGTGATGAGGCTCACACTACGTAAAGCAGCAGTTATAAAAGGTATCCCACATGATCCCATTTCAACAAATGTCCAGAAGAGGTGGCTCTATAGTAGCTGAAAGTAATCAGTAGTTTCCCAGAGCTGAGGTTTTGGGGAGAAATGACTGTCATGCCTGTAAGGGTTCCTTTTGGGAGTGATGAAAATCTTCTAAAATCAATCGTGCTGATGGTTGCACAACTCATGTGATTTACTAAAAATCGTTGAATTTTAATGAGTGAATTGTATGGTGTATGAATTACAGCTCGATAAAATTGTCATAAAAGAAGGGAGAGCATGACCAAACTGAATGTCAGAATGAAAACAGGCTGTGAAATCACATCCTGGGAGGAAAAAGCTAAAACAGAATTACAACTCCAGGGGAGCCTCCATCTTCAGACATCTGAAAGGCTATCACACAGACAGGGAATGTGTGTGTGGCTGTGTGTGGCCCAAAGGACTGGGTGTCCCCACCCCACGTACCCAACAAACCTTATGCATCCTTCCCACTCAGCTCGACAATCACCCTCGGCCCATCTCTGCTGTCCACACTTGGAGCACTGCCTTCCATGCGTCCATCCCACTTCCACCTGGTATGACGTGTTTGATTATTGGAAGACAGTCTGAGAGCATCACTGACTTACCAGCCCCATTAAGGGGCCTGTTGGTTTTCACTCATATTGTCTCCTTCTCCCTAGAACTCATCCCCGTGCCTGGCACATAAGAGTGGTTAATCAGCATTCGTGGGGGGGAGTGGATGAGTGAAACATCAAGGCCGAAAGCTATAAGCAGACCCTCTGAGAAAGAAGCTCTTGACAGCGGCTGGGCCACGTGACCCCCCACCACACATGCCCACATGGGATCTGGCCAGGCACACGAAGGACAGAGGTGTAGTGGAGCTGAATAAAGTAGCAAAGGGGAGAGCAGATAGAATTGGGACTGTTTCCCCTTCTGGTTTTTGTTTACTTGTTTATTTCTTTGTTTATTTTTGAGACAGTCTCCCTCTCACCCAGGCTACATAGCAGTGGCATCAGCCTAACTCACTGCAGCTTTGAAGTCCTGGGCTCAAGCAATCCTCCTGCCTCAGCCTCTCAAGTACCTGAGACAACAGGCGCCAGCCACCATGCCTGGCTAATTTTTCTATTTTTCGCAGATGGGTCTCACTCTTGCTCAGACTGGTCTCAAACTTCTGGCCTCAAGCAATCCTCTCACCTGGGCCTTCCAGAGTGCTAGGATTACAGACATTACAGCCACTGCGCCCAGTCCCCTTTCTGTTTTAGAATCTCGTAGTTCACATACACTGGAAAAATCATAAAAAGCAGATAGTAAGGATAATCTAGTCAAACCACCTATAATCTCTGTCCCACATTAACACAGTACAGCTTTCTGGGATTTGACTGTGCATTCCCTTATGTGGACAAACAATACTTTAATTAATGGGGGATTACACAGCTCTGTACATCTCACAACCTTTAATCACAGCTCGCATTTACTGCATACTTAACCTGTGCAGGCACTGTGCTAAACACTTCAGATGCACTTGTTTCTCCTAAAACCCAACGAGGTAGATACTTATTATTTATCTTTCATATTACAGTTGGGGAAATAGATTCAGAGAAATCACGCTATTTGCTGAAGATCACAGACTAGTAAGTGGCAGGGCCAGATTTAGATCCCAGCAAAGTGACTTCTGACCCGGCAGGGACTCTGCAGATGTTTACAGAATGCGTGAAGATGTGCTCACCTGCCCACAATAGGGGAAACTGAGCTTCTCTTACCAGCTGCTTAGTTGTCACCTTATGAATGCTCTAGATCTCATGTCACTCATATCTTCATGGGTCACACTATCCTAAGGCTAAAATGAAGGACATGTTAACATAAGAAATGCATAAAAAGCACGTCTTTGACTCCAATTTCTCCCAACCATTGGATTAGTTTCCCTCAGGGGAGGCCTCAACTACCTGGTTGGATAAGACTGTCCCAGTGTCTCCATGTCTAGGCTTCGGTGACCCATGGAGCCATTGGCAGGGCTCACCCCTGCTGGCAGACACCACACACACACCCCCATTGGACCGTTGCAGCTCTCTTTATGCTGCCTCATCCACTTGGAAGGTGCTGGTGCCACCTCCCCACTAGTACAGATGTGGCTAGTGCTGGTGCCACTGCTGCCATGTGAGTGTCACCAACACAGCCAGCTCCAGGCTCACTGACGCCACTGCTGAAGCCACCACCTCATGCAACACTCCAGAGGGCAGTGCAGGTGGCGTGCAGGAGTGACGAGCTGTGTGTGTTGTCTGTTCAAGCCCTACTCAGCCTGTAGGCAGAGGCGGGACAGACTGGCCACCAAGATACCATCATGCGCTCACAGTGACCCCTCCCCTCCAAGGGAAGCTTCACTCTGGACTATCTGGGTCCCCTGAGTAAGAGATTTCTGGTAAACCCCTCCATGCTCCCAGGACATCTCCCCATCCTCCACCGGGGCCAGCAGAAGCCAAGCTGGGACCTGCTTCCTGTCTCCACCTTCTCCTGCCTCACGCCAGCTGCTGGCCGCTGCTCTGCCTTCACTGTGCTGCTGGAGGCGTGGAGGCCAGGTGTGTGGGCCCATTTTTAAAAATTCAGCAAGTCCTCATGGTACACACTTGTGAACTAACTTTACCCTTGACTTTGCCCTCATTTCCTTTTGGTCTTGTTTCTCAAATGCAGCATTTTTATTATTTGATTATATGTCTGTCTGAAAGTCCCCTTTGGAATAAGACAGGAGGTTATCAAAATGAAAGGAAATTAAATGACAAGCTGGAATAAGAATTTACAGATACACATTTTTAAAAGAAAACTCCATTTTCAAACCTGGTGTGTTTTTCTAGGGTTCCCGTCCACCCCCGGAAGCTTCAAACAAGCAGAAAATCTTCACCAAATGACTTGGCAGTTCCAGGTGGACAACAGAACTCTCCCAAGAAGCTCTGTAGCATGTGAATTACACAATGACCGTTCACTTCCTTGGCTTTTGCAGACGGACACTGACAACACCACGAGGCAGGGCTGATCCTGGGAAGCCGGCACCCAGGGCCCCCAAACTCTGCCTGCCTCTTCCCTCTCTTAAAGATCACCCAACCTCCCATGCTGTCCTGCAGGGGCTTAACAGCCATGTTAAGGTTTAAAGCTGTAACTCCATGCTTCATGGTGGGGGATAGGGGTGATCACATAACCCCTATGTTTGTAGGACCACAAATATAATTTGCTGGGCCCAGTGTGAAATGAAAATGTAGGACTCCTCATTCAAGGAATTAACAATTCCAAGATGCTGACAGCAGAGCTGTACCATGCACGGGGCCTTTGTGAAGGCCCAGGGCAGGCCTCTGAGCCGTCCTGCATCAAGAACACTGCACAGAGACACTCTCTAGAAAATTATTTCTATTTATAACCACAAACTTTGGTTTTTATGGAAGAACATTATTTTGTATTTGCGAATATTTAAAAAATAAAACAGAAAACATCAAAGACATTGCATTCTCACAGAAGTACCAGTTGACTCGGCTCTGCAGTTTGTATACTCTTGTGCAAAAGTGTAAGAAATAACTTTGTGATTTTTACCGTGTTTCCATCCAAGCCCCTACACCCTGTCAGAATTCTCCATCTTAAGAGATAGGGGTTCTAAAGGGTGGGTATGATTTAGCAAGGCTGAGAGGAAGGGGCACCAGGGCAGGCGCACCAGGGCAGGTGAGCAGCCTCACTCAGTGCTACTGAATGACTTCGGAAAAATAGAGATAAACTCGACAGCTTTTAAAGTTCTAGAATCCGACTTTAAAACAGAGGTTTTTATAGTCACATAGGGCAAAATAAATGTGGCCCACTCGAAGTCAAACAGGCTCTTGAACATAAATCACACATGAACTTCTTCCCTGTACAGGCGCTAGCATGAGAATGCAATCCAAAGGGTAAATGTGAGAGTTTGTTGTCCTGGAATCAGCTCTCGTTGAACCTTCACCCAACCTTCTAGATCTCTCGGTTGCCTCTGAGCTCCAGCAAAGCCTTGTGTGTTTGTGCCAAGGCTGTTCTCAGTGCTGGGGCGCTAGTGAGGCCTGGACACTGCCCAGTACATTGTGGGAGGGCGTGATGGGAGCTGTGGGCAGCATGGTCATTCTTGGCAGAGAATGAAACCACTGTCACCACCATTAACATGCTCAGGTTCAAAGGACTCAGTGGTGAGGAACAATGGCTTGAACAGGGGAGGACGTGTCATCTCTATTCCTGAGATGATGCAAAGGGAGAAAATTCAAGAATACTATTCTACCCAGGCCTCCTCCTCCTCTAGCGTGACACACCACGGCAGCACTTCGAGAGCTTAGAGGTCTGTCTTTAGGAACACGCAGGCCAGGGTGAGTGGTATCTCACCTATTCTGCACGGAAACTAGATTTAACACAGAATTCAAAGACACCATGTAATACATATCTATTCCATCAGACTGCAAGTGATTCTCTGCCCGCCTTTCTTGCTTTCTTTATAGATATAGACAACATGTTAATTTATGTATATATCTATATATACATTGTTAATTTATGTGCATATGCCTATATGTATTTGTTATGTGTGCATATGAATATGCAAATATGTACATGTATATATGTATATGAAATATGTAATTTATATGTTTATACGTGCATATATAAAAAGAACAGGATAAGCAGGGAGAGAAAGAATGTATATATAGATATACACACACATAAATATATAATACAGCACAATTCAATGCCATTTTATTAAATTCATGAACATTTAGTCTCTGCATGTGCTAGCCTGACGACAGGCACAAGAACACAAGGTTACATGGGCACCACTACCCTCACAGAGCTCCCCACCTGGAGAAAGATGAACTGAAAGCCAAAACGCCCTCTCTGTCAGCATCGTGGCTACTGATAGCAAACGACAGCCTGTTCTGGTGGGTCTACAGTGTGGTCAAATGTGCGTGCTCGAGCCATGCTGGCTGGACCCAGGTCCCATCTCCACCACTTTGTAGGTCTGTGACACCAAACATGTGACTCAAGCTGCAGGGTCTCCACTGGCAAAATACAGTCATGCGCTGTACAACGATGTTTTGATCACTGATGGACCACATACACGACAGTGGTACCTAATGATTTTAATCCTGTATTTTTAGTGTACCTTTTCTATGTTTAGAGATGGTGAGGGACACAGATACTCACCGCTGTGTTACAACTGCACCAGTATTCAGGGCAGTCACCTGCTGTACAGGTTTGTAGCCTGGCAGCAACAGGCCATAGTACCTAGTTGTGTAGGAGGCTGTACCATCTAGATTTGTACAAGTTCACTCTATGACCTTCACACAAAGCCAAAATCTCCTAATGATGCATTTCTCAGAAAGTATCCCCATCATTAAATGACTCAGGACTATATCTACAGCAGTGCCTTCTTCATAGGGTAGCAAGGCTTAAATGATACAACAATTGAAAACACACTTATTGGCATCAAGAAGGCATATTGATAAAAGGTTAGTACTATTATATTACCCTAAGCGAAGTATCACAAGACTGGAAAAACAAACACTACACATACTTTTAAACTGGAACTAACTGATTAGCACATGTGTGCACAGAGGAATGTAAACCTTGGCAGAAAACGAACAGAGGAGGAAGGAAAAAAACCCTACCTAACGGGTACAATGAACACCATTTGGATGATGGGAAGGCTCATAGCCATGACTCAAGCATTCTAAAAGTGATCCATGTAACAAAAAAAATTATTATTATTAAGAAGAACATAAGGTTCTACAGCAGGTCACAAAAGAGAAAAAGGTTAATCTAACTTGGGAGGGGTCAGAAGAAGCTTTGCAGAGAAGGTGGTATGGAGTTGAGAATCCTTCCTAATAACAGGTGCTTGTCAGGGAACAATGGGAGAAAAGGTGGGCATC
This sequence comes from Perodicticus potto, assembly GCA_963574655.1. Lineage (NCBI taxonomy): Eukaryota > Metazoa > Chordata > Mammalia > Primates > Lorisidae > Perodicticus > Perodicticus potto. The sequence continues at coordinate 14,589 of CAUYRH010032283.1, read as the reverse complement.
CTAGGGTAAGAGTTTGTTCAAAGGCCTCAAAGTATGAAACACACTCCCATGTCCAGAGAACTGCCAGCAGATCAGCATGACCAGAGTAAAGGTTCAAGGTCAGAGAGAAGTCAGAGCCAGATCTGGAAGGGCCACCAAAAAGCCCTAAGCAAGGGAATAACCAAGTCAGACTTGCCTTTTAGAAGGCTTAGGTAATATGAACATACTTTCACCTTTCCAGGGTCACCATGGTACTAATCGGTTATCACAAATACCAGTGGAATGTATTAAAACCACAAAACACAGGACTTGAAACTCACATCTTCTTTCCTCTGTTCATAAGTCTTCAAAGGTTTTTGTTTTAGTTTTAGTAATGAATTGTCTGTTTTTTCCATGCTGATGGAGTCGCTGAGGAAGGTTTTCTTTACCACTAGTCTCTTCCAGAATGATTTTTAAACACTCATATTCCTCACCACAAGGAGATTCCTAAGTGGCCACTTTTTAGCACTCAGAAGAGCTGCATGACAATCGCTGGCCCTCCAAGGGCACAGGCAGCAACTGAAGCTTTTGGGGTCAGGATCCAGGTGGGTTGGGGAGGCAGTGCGGGAACAAGAGGAGAAAGGAGACCCCAGAATAAAAGCCATGTGAGTAAACAACAGCCAACAGGAGGAGCAAGAAAAACAAAGAAGGTCACCAAGGAAGAGGAAAAAGAACTTATGATGTAGTCTGAAAGGGACGGCAAAAATCAGAGAAGATGAAAATGCAAAGTAGGTCTTTTAAGGGAAGTTAGTGACAGAAGAGATCCTTGGGGCGGGGGTTCAGAAAGCCCACTAAACAGTTTGATTTTTGAGGTTAGCCTATTAGTCAGTTCCATTAATTCTGTTTGTTCACATTTGTTCTGGTACCTTCCATGCCAGGCACTGAAGATTCAGAGCTGAATCAGTCTCCATCGCCACTCAGTAGCTCACCTGCTACCAGACTGGAAAATAACTTGACACCACAGAAAGCACATGGTCTCTACCCAGGAAGGACTCACGACATCAGGGAGAGAACTGAGCTGTTGAGCACCTGATTTGTGCCGGGTATTGTCCTAGGAGAGCTTGTATCCACTGTCTCATTTGACCTTCATAACGCTCCTTTGATACAATCAACAGGCACGAACGATCTATTTTTCTGGCCCCAATTTTCTCTGTCCCATATTAGAGAAAACAGAGGCAGCGGTGGGAAAGAGGGCATTAGACAAGGAAAAGAAGCTGAAACACTAAAGTTTCATTTTAGACAACCTCTCATTTCCAGAACTACAACCTTTGGATCTGGACTTAGAGTTTCATAAAACAAATGTGGCTTTTTCCAGCTCACTTTTTCCCTTTAGTTTAACACAACATTGCCCCAAATGCCCAGACTTGTTAACATGCTCTGTCTGTGCGTGTGCATTTGTGTGTGTGTGTGTGTGTGTGTGTGTGTGAGTGCTGGCATGTTCAATTCAGGTACAACTAGGGAATGTCGTTATCCCCACAGGATCTGCCAGTTGCTCAAACCCAAATTCTAGACACAGCTGTCCTATCATTGCCCTGGGACGGTCTCCTTGTACGGCAGTTGCTGCAGCCTGGAGGTGCGAAGCACTAGTGGTATCTTACTTGTTTTAAGTTGTCAAAAATAAAACAAAACCAAAACCAAAAAAATCATACCAACCCATAATGCGGGACTTCAACTTGGCATATACTTTATGGGCAACTGAGAAATTCAAATACAGCATTATAGAATAGTTAAAGCAACCATGAAAAGTAACAAGATCTCTGTCAATCACTCTTTATTTCTTAGACAGTAATTTTCTTCCTAAAAAAAAAAATCAAACAATAAATTACTTATTGAACATCTACTATACGTACTACGTGCACCCCATGAGACCTTATAGTATTTCTTTTCATTATCATTTTTCTTCTTTAAAATATTTAAAGTGTTTGTTGATCAGGATGCTTTAGCTGTTTTCTCTTTAAACAATTTTATTATTACAAATGTCTTCAGAAGTTTAACACTTTGATGGCTATGCAGTTTTCTGGGCTTTTTTGTTTTGTTTTCTTTCTACTATTGTTTTCAGCTAAAGCATTCCCTTTCCTTTCCTACTCTCTGATTTTCAGAGAGGGAAAAAGAAAAATCTAGCATCTGAGGTCCAAGACCACTTGAAATGTCTAGGCTGGGGATTGCTAATGACCTCCCAGAGATAACCCAAATTGCTGATTTAGCAAAGCTCATTCTTGACCTTGACACAAGACAGGACAGGCAAAGGGGAAAGACTTGGAGGGAGCAGAGAAAGAAAAAGGATCACAGAAGTGCTCAGATCTCGCCAAGCCCCTCCCCCATTCAGCAAACACCTGGCTGAGTTGGAAACCGTGACCAGCCCAACCTTCCTATTGGCACCAATTGAAGCTGTCAGCTCTAGGCTTGTCACCGGTTGCACTGGGAGGCCCCCGGGCAGCCACAAGAGCCCTAATTAGGCAGAAATGACACTTCTACAACTGACCTGCCAGGACCTTTGGCAAACCATTTAACATCATTAGTTAACATTTTTTAAAAGTGTGAATGTAAATGAACAGCCAGTGGCTTTCAATGGAGTTTGTCGGTGGCATCTCCCCCTCCCTTTCTCACTCTTTCTCTTTTACATGAATAGTCCCTTGTTTTCTCCAGAATTGGAGGGAGGCACTGAGGAAGACCAGTCCTCTGGGAGGATGGACATGGTAAAGCAAACACATGCTCAGAAGAGCCAGAGACCATCTCTTCCTGCCTTTGTATGAGTCTGAGCAGAGACAATCTCCCAGGGCCACCAGAGCAGAGCAGGGAGACAGCGGGAACTGGCGACTGACGCTAGGTCCCGCTCCACGGTCTGCACTTGTGAGCATGGCCAGCGACGATCCCAGGCTTTGGGTAGGTGGGAAACTCACTCGACGGTGCCTCAGACATACTCTTTCTCCCAAGCCTCTTACCACTTACTGGCTTTCTGGACAAGCAGACATTGCTTGTTCCACAGCAGCAGTTTGGCAAATATCTTATGTGCGCAGAAGTTTAAACATCCCAGTTTTAAATGTACCTAGTCCCTCTCCAAAGGAATGAAGTTCTAGGGGTGATTATTTCAGACGCCAGTTTGATACTTACACATATTAGTCCATTTCCTACCTGAAGCGCTTATTTCCCACTTTGAATCACGCTTCATTTTGTTCTTTGCTTTACACCCACAGAATCCGTACACGCCAACACTGTCCATCTGTAGGAGGGGGAAAAGAGTTTTACTGTGAAAATGCGGCTTTGTCTGTCTGTATGTTGCTTTAAGTTCTTGAGTCGCACACTCTTGTGCACACTCGTGCTGGTTGACTGAAGAGGCACAGTGGGGCAGAGAGGGAGCCAAGGGTCAGGTGGGCACAGAGGAGCTAGGTCCCTGGCAGGCTTTTGCACTTACCACCTACTTGTTGTGTGGCCTTGGGCAAGGTGCTTAGCCCTGAGTCTCAGATGTTTTCATCTGCAAGACAGAGATAATGCCTTACTATGTCTATGTCCAAGTGAGAAAAAAATAGGTAGAAATATCATGAAAACTGGAAAGTGTTGTGTAAACATAAGAAGTCACGGACAGATAGGAGCTGCCCAAATTGAGGAATACGACCAGGTTGTCTCTCTCTTTTATCGTGGAGAGATGACATGGGAGAATTTGCCCTCTTGTTTCCCAAAGCATGCTCGGCCAAGGCCACTACACTACCAGCACGTGGTCCCTCCCTATTCTCCCCCTCTGCTCCTGCTTATTCTCAAAAGGGCTGTAAATATTACACAAAACAAGTGCATGGGTGCAAAGCAAATCCCTAAAACCCACAATTATGTTAGCTATTTAGTCACTCCCTGGATCCTAAATAGTACGAAGGGAGAAGCCCTTTCTTGTCCATCTCTGGCTTTCTGGAAGCCCTGTGAGCAGTGAGCAGCAGTGGGAACACAGTAGATGAACAGTAAATGTTTACTGAGCTGCAATTCAAGAAGTTAGCTTCCAGATGTGTGCTTAGAGCAATCAGAATGTGCGTGTGTTACAGAGGCAGAGCAGATCCCGAAATTGGGAGAGCTTTACTTGTCCCTGAATTAAAGACGAGTACAATCAAGCAGGAGGCGGGTGGTGGAGAATGCCTGCAACTTAGTCACGAGAGAAGCAAAAGAAAACAATCTTAAGTTTGGGGCAGAAAGAGAGTGAAAATACTGGGAAATGTCCTTAATAACAGTAAAAGTCAACCGGGAAAACTGCTCATCGTGATGGAGCATTTAGTGCTTTTAAGCTAAATACCTCAGCATATTAAGCAAATAGAGAAAAGCCAGCTAGAAGATGTCAGCAAATTGAACCGAACAGTGCTCAGAAAGCCGATAGGAGGTGTCTGGTTCTGACCCCTTTCCCAGTCACATGCCTGGGCCCAGCCTGGTTGTTTAGTGTTGCCTCTTCTCTCCAGCTGCGGAGCTTATTGAAAAGCTCTTGCTCCCCGCCTGGTTTTGGCACATTTTCTGCAGGTGCCTCCTACTGTGGCCACAATGGGCTGCTAGGGAGGTTTAGACCTGTCAACAGCTATGGGGAGGGGGTGGTGATGGCGGAGGGAGTGCAGTCATTGTCTTAAAGGGCCAGTGACATTGTGTGCCACCAACGTGCCTGCAGCACTGGCACCTGCTAATGAGATGCACCCTTTCTCCCACTCTCTCTTTCTCTCTTTAATGATTTAACTTGATTGCTTTGGTTCCTTTCTGGAAGGGGAATTGCTCCATTGATCATATAAAGTAATTGCCTGTAAAACATTGCTCTGCAACAACTACTACTTCCCTGGCTGAAAATGTCACAGCAATTGAAAAGCTCTTAGCCCCGTTCAAGAATGAGGTTACTAAAGAGAACAGCTTTTGCATACGTCCCCAAGATACTTGTGTGTTCCCGGAGTTACAAGTTTTTGGTGTGACTGGTGAATTTTTAGGACAGAGAATTTCTTTCCTGCAGTATGGTATGGTTTTTGTGTGATATTCTAGAAAACTAAACGAACACATTTTTTTAAAAAAAAAAATTCTCTGAACCCTAAAATTAGATATATTTATTCAGAGGAAAAAAATGATTTTCTTAGTCACCCATGCAAGTTTTTCCGCAGAAGCCGTACATTTGGAGGGACACCCACATAGGTTCGGAGTGATTCAGGGAGTCTTCGCCTCATAGAAGGCAACATCTTTGTCTAGGAGGCAGCCGGGTTTTGGAAAGAGGAATTGATGCTTTAATTGTTTAGGATTTGCTGATTTTCCAAACCTGTCACTTGGCGGCGGCAGTGACACACTGTGGGAATAGGGACCACACATTTAAAGAGTTTTCATAAATAGCTTTCTTAACTAGTCACTGCCACAGCAAAGTGAGGGAGTAATTCACCTGAGGAACAATCACTTTATCGTAGGCATGAACCTGCCAACGAAATAAAAAGCTGTTAGGGATGGTTTCATTTTCCTCTGACAGGTGAAACCCTAAGTTTGTATCTAAATGAGAGAGACTTGTTCAATTTAATTTGCGGAAAGCACCTCTTGCAACATGCAAGGCTGCCGTGTTGCCAATTTGGGAACAGATCTCAGGTGAATCACCTTTCACCAGGATGCTCCGTGGATATTTTTTCCTAGCTCATGAAGTTAAGGGCAGTAGATGTGCCTATTATCACACTTTTTAAAAAAGGCAAAAATGTCTGCCTACTTAACTGATGAAGAGCATAGAGAACGGAGGTAGGAAAAAAAGGCCATTTATAATTATAAATACAAAAAAGCCAAGGAACTTTTTACATCTAAACCCTCTGGAAGGTCATGGTACAAGTTCCATAACTATAAATAGGCATAGCATTTTTTTTCTTGGAATTTAAAGATGTGGGATTTTATATTTTAAAATCTTTTAATACACGTACTATCAGAATATACGTGACATTCAGTCAAGACACTTATCCATACATTACCAAAACATACTATGTATGATAAAAGGGATTTTTCCTTTATCTACCTATTTATTAAAGACAATACAAAAAAATTCCTTAAATGTGATCCCATTTAAAAAAGCTGATTCCTGGATATGAAGTTATTATGTTGACAGCCTTTAAACCAGCAGCTTCAATGTTTTTCCTATTTGCTTATATTGCAAAGTCTTTTTGCCTATAAAGTGATACATGGATTTTAGATAATTAGATATACATAGTATAATTAGATAACTAATAAAGAAGTAAATCAAATATGGGACTAAATAACCCTAAAAGTTCTGCCTGACTCTGCGGCCTTTATCTAAAAACAAGATTCATACTGTCGTGGGAAGCCAGATAAGTGAGCAGTAAATATAACCACATAGCAATTTCTCGCAGCTCTGTCTACGAGGGAGGCAATCCAGACCGAGGAAACGGGGTTGAGCTGAGCCCCTGCAGACAAGAATAGGAGAGCCCAGATATAGGGGCTAGAAAGAGAAACCCCACTAGTAAGGGGCAGTGCAGGCAGCACGGTTCTGGGAGAGGGCCTGGGAGGTGGCATTCTGGGTGGCAAGGAGCCCGGAGGTGGCTTAGCCTGCTGCAGGTCCTCAGGCCGAGTGTCCTGTCCATGAACTCCCAGAGTAGGAGTGTGCATGGACAGTTTTAACACCATTTCACCATGTTCCTGGCCGCGGGGGCTGGGAGGAGGGGAGAACATTTGAAGAGGAGAGAGATGAGCCAAACAAGCACCTCATCTGCCAAGTGAAGGTCTCATCTGACAGCACCACGGGACTGGTTTCACTTTTGCATCCCCTTCTGTGGTTTACTATGTGATGCAAGAGATCTGGCTCAAATTCCCAAGTTCAGAGACAACAAAATCACGCTTTATATCTTATTACTTATGTGGATCTCGGTAGCACATTTTAAACTGCCTGACTGCACAAGGTATAAATTAACCTTGACTTAAGTTCATTTGAACTTCAAACTAAAGAGGATTTGTAAAAATGCTGCACTTTTAAAAGCAAAAGAGGAGTTGCAAAAATGTTGGTGCACTTTTAAAAGCAAAAGAAGCATTTTTTTTTTAATGTTGCATTATTCCCATGTTCATGCATAGCTGATTCGATGTATACAGAGTGGTGAGAATTAGAACCTGGGCTAATGTGTGATTATTCTGAGTGGCAAATGCTAACATTCCTCATAATTCAGATTTGTAAATGCACTTGTAACGCGAGACCCACACACACTTGAACCTGAGCACTTTATTTACTTAGTAGATCCATGGGTTTACATTTGTTACAAATACGAATCTCATCCAGTAAAAGTTAACCCACAGAAATGTTAAGATCCTTTATAGTTATTAATTTTTTTTTTAGTTAAATAAAAGGCTAACATGAGTCCGAGAAGTAACAGGACCTGTTGAAATGTTTGTATTCAATATGTAAGGTGTGCATACTTTACAGTTAGAAAATAATGTTAATCTGAACTTTTTAAAGTATCTCCTGAATTATAATAAAACCACTGGCTAAAGGAAGAAACCGATTTTACTATTTTATGCCTTTTCAGAATGCACAAGTTTAGTATAAAACAACATTTCAACCTCAGTGTTTATGATCAAGTCAGACATCACAGAAGCTACGTGAGCACAGACTTCACTCCCCTCTCACACAAAGGGCTTTGCTCTACATTTTAATTTCTTACAATTTTCTTAGAATTACACACTGCAAAGTTTCCTTTCTTTTAAAAGAAAGAAAGCATTAAGTGGTCAAAGGCTTTCTTAGTTTGATACAGACTCGCAGCCCTTTCCTCCATGTCCTTCCAGAGTTACAGCTTATTTTAAAATAGCCCATTAAAATAGATGTGCTTTAGTAATCAACACAAGTATAAATCTAAAAGACTAATTTTAGATGCCTACTGTAAACAAAAACCTAAAATCCTACCTACACATTTTGTCAAAAATAGGTAAGACAAGGTGGCATGAGATGGGTAATCCTAAAGTCTCAATTTGGAGAGCCAGGTGAGTCTGCCATCAACATAGGAATGGTTTGATCACAACCACAGTAACTGTGGGGACTGATCCTGATGTGACAGCTGAGCCTTGGCCCCAGAGGGTACAGGCATGGGTACCTGGTCTGATTCACCAGCCAGGGTCCAGTCTTGTGCCAAGAAGGACAGTGCTCTTTAAGAGCTTGAAAAAGAGTATGAAAAGTTCAAGGCATGAACTCGTGAGTTAGAGCCAAACCCAGACAGCATACATAGAGGAGGGAACAACAGTTATCTGTAGTTGAAAAAACAAAAACCAAAAATAAAAAAGACACGTGGAGATTCTTTTAGTTCTCATATAATGAATAATATGGTGGAGATAGTCTATTGCAAATATAAAAGAGTTCTTATAATTTTGAATTCTTCATTTTGATTGCATATCTTACCTTTGCAGATTTACAATTAATCTAAAAAAAAAAAAATCCCCAACTAACTTTCCAACATTAAAAGAAGCATACAAGAAGTTACTAAGATGATATTTTTCTTGCAAATATTCATTTCTTAAGAATCAGAAATGGCTGTATTTTCTATAAGGTAAAAAAACGATGACACATAGGACAATATTCATTCCAAAGCTTATAAATTGATAAATACGCATTTTGTTTATTTCAAATATTATACTTTAAAATAAAAGTTATGGTTATAACCCTTTATTCTTACTCTAAAAAGCAGTCTTTGATTTTTATATTCTCCAAACCAGCCTAGGAACTTTATTTCTGCTGTTGGCTTGGTTAGAAAGAAAAGAAAGCATTGATGATCAGGCGGCCAAAGTTCAGGTCAGATCCACAAGTTAATGTAAATCCCAACAGGTGTTGGCTTAGAATACTTTTATATCAAAAAGAAATTTGGTCCTAGTTCCCTCAAATAGGAACTCTACTTTTAAAATTTGAGAGGTAGGAAAATTCTGTAGACAGTATAGAGAAGTAAGATGAACCGAGATGGCTCTTTTCTATGAAATCCTGTGCTTCATAAGTTTGTTTCACAATCTTCACTATTTTCAAATGCCCACAAAGTTTCTACGACTAGATTGCAAATATCGGTTTATGAACTTTGAGAAGAATGATGACCTAGGTTAGCTGAAGGGTATTTTAAATCAATCAGTTGCTTATAAATCAACTCCAATTTTATAACCATCTCACGGCTGTTACGCAAGTGTGGCTCCTTCAGGGAGCTTTGCTAGATCTGACAAGGGCAGTGGGAGACAGTGAACCCTGGATTACTCACGCTGCACCCACGGCTGTCTTTCTATGCACACAAAAAAGAAATGGGGGTCAAGGCAGGCACCCAGATACTTCTATTCAAAACCTCACTTTTGCCTCAATTATTTATTTCAAGTGAAAGTACCTTCACATAAAATTATCCTAATACACATCAACTCTTTCTTCCATTTTGAATACAACTGGACGTGAGAGTCTCTTGCATTTTCCTATTCTTTCCTATCCCAAACTGTAGGAGTAAAATTACAGCTGCTAACGATACCCCAAGCCAAAGGTAAGCATCCTAAGTAGCATATTAAAAGCATTTCCACTTTAGGAATAATACTTCAGTCTTTTGCCCTTACTAAACTATTCTCCTCCAAGTACTAATGGAAACTTTTCTTTTTTGAGAAGTCAGTTCTGATTATTAGTTTTATTTCAATAATATCCACATAAGGTGTTGAATGCACAATCACAAAATATAATAATTATATTATTTAATTAAAAACAGGATCATCCATACATTGTCCCTTGTTAGCATACAATTTGGTGTATTTTTAAAAAGTAGTCACAGAAATTTAATCTGACAGTACAGATTCATTCACATTTTTCACCTTAAATAATTTTGGAGGTACACAGTGCTCCAAAAATTATCATAGTGATGATAATTTATATACAATTGTCATATATGCAAGAGATTCAATTAAATCAAATCTATTTTGAGAAATTTGCCTAAAATGATCTTATTCACTAAAAAACTCCTCAAATTCATAATTCTTCAAACAATCGTTTTCATTCTTAATTAGTGACTAGTGTTTGGCTTTTTAAAAATACCCAAAGAACTAACAATTCTCAAACTTCTTAAACAGGAGAACGCAGCAATTCTGAAAGGCAAATCAAGACAGAAAAAGAGAAAATAACAGCAACCGCCGCAACAAAGCGACAACCACCCTACACTCTGCCGATAATTAACGTAAGGAGTCAAATACTAAATGTTTAACAACTGAATTTTTTAAACCCCCCAGATAATTTTTTGAAGGTATAACATCACCATAAGCGTCATGGCCAGGCCGGCAGAAACCACCAGGCATAAAGGGAAAGATCGTCTTCTGAATTTGTTGTAAGAAACAGATAATTCCTCTTAAGCAGATTAACTTAAAGTACATTTTCAAGGGAAGTTAAAATCCCTTTCAATCAGGTTCTTAAGTTTAATTACAAAAGTCAAAACAATTTATTAACTCTCATTGAAATTCAACAACAAAATAGGCACAGGACGGACTCTCAAGGGCCAGGAGACAGGCCAGATCGATATTTGCAACAGTAACTAAGAAAACATGTTTAGCCATAACTTGATAAAACATCTAACTGGTCCTCTTAACTGGGATTCTTCCTGGCTCTCTTCTTTGCTGCCCCCTATGTGGGAAATGCATTTGACATCATCTTTGCTCCCAATACATACAATTACAATATTTATTTTGCTACTTTTATATTAAGAATAAAAGTATAAACCATAAAACCTATCCTTTGCAGGATATTTTAAATGTATTCCTTTTGCTGTCTTAGCCCCCTAATTAAGCTACAAAAATACCTTTAAGTTGTGTCTAGTGCCATAAAGTTAAAAAATTATCTATTTAGAAAAGCCAAAATAGCTTGCTTAAAGAGTTTCTTTGGCCGGATCTTTTCTTTTTCTCTTTACTGTCTAAACTCACTGGGATAATTGTCCCGCTTCCAGTTTCATTCTGCCCGTATAGATATTGTGTGTCTATTCCCGGAAAAAATACCAATTAAACTGCCAGCAGTAGCATCTCCAACAGTATCTTTTGGTCTTCAGTGTCAAAGGCCTTTGAACAAATGACCGGAAGGCTGAATCTAAAACAGCCTTTGACAGGATGCCAGCTTTGAACATTCACATTATGCCTACAGCTCCAGCTTTCTGCTTTATTTGGGAAGTAAGAGAGAAATAACACATCAACTTTATAAAAAGGTTAAAATAAAAGTGCTAGATTACCAGGAGGCTTAATCACTGCAAAAGGTCACTGATACTGTTTTTAAAAGAGGGCTCCCCTTTCATTCAGTTCAGTCTGGATTCCTGTACAAACCTTAATAAAGGTTTTCAAATACTGCGAAACTGTTATAATGCTCCATTTCTTTTCCCTACATTTCTTTGGTTACAATGACATCATTCAGTATGCGTTAGGCACTGTAGAAAGAAATGTTTACATGGATTTTAAAATTTAATGTCAGAGCAGTCCTGTGAAATTAAAAATATTCGTCTATGAGGATATAGGCTCAGAGGGATTAAGTAATTTGTACAAGGTCACACAGCTGAGTACTGGAAGAACTAGGATTTGAACCCATGTGCTCTGATCTCAAGACCCAACACTTCTAGATTTTCTTGTTTGCATCAATCATCAAATCATTCCTGGGTGAAGGCTTAGTGACTGACTTTCTGAATTGATCCATGAGAAATCCTTTAAAGCAGTGATTCTCAACCTTGGCTGCACATTAATATCACATATTTAAAAAATACCTATGCACAGGCTCCACTCACCAGAGATTGATTTAATGGGTCTTGGACAGGGCCCAAGCATCAGGAGTTTTTAATTCTGTAGCAATGAATACAACAGACAATGCACCTCGTCATGGTACTTATTTTCTAATAGTGCTTAGATTCTAGTAGAATTTGCGGTTGATTCTACTGCGCAGCTCAGACTGAGTACCAAGGATCCAAGATTAATGCCACTTACTCACGGGCCCTTCTCCAAGACTTCAGTGTATGCAACTCAACTGGCTCTTCCAGAAAGGGTGGACAGGAGTCTAGCAACAGCTGACACGAGACAGCAGAATCTAAGAGAGTTCTAACTTTGAGAGGCAGCGGTACACAAAAGGAAATGTATGAGCAGTGGAGTCAGTGAGACCTGGATTCAAATTCCCTCTCTGCTATTTATTGACTGATCTTGGGCCAATCACTTACCTTTCATGGCTGTTTTGCAGATTCAATAGGATGCCGTAAGTGAGCTCCAGGCACATAAAAGTGCTCAATCAAAGGTAGTTGCTGCTGTGGTTTTGGCTGGTTTTGTTGTTGTTACTACTAAAGTGGTAATGACTATTGCCAGGAGATGTCAATAAAGGAAAAAAAAAAAAACAAATTAAAAACACTCCATTTTGTATTAGTCAAATCAGTCCTACTTTTACTTAGAATGTCATTTACAGGTGGTTATATTTGCAATTAGCCTGGCAATCTTATTTAACGTTCATGACAACCAGGTGAGGATGGTTAACATTATTATTCCCATTTGCTAGATGAGGAAAAGGCAACATTTTCCATCTATCCTGCCTCCAGTGTCTATGATTTGTTGATTAAAGGCACCTGCAATCATGTTCATTAGTTCCCTATGAAAAATGATATTCAACACCAGGTGTTAAATGCAGGAAAGGAGAATTAACAAGCACTTGATAGCAACCCCCAAATAACATCTAAACAATCACTTCTGAACATCAAAGTCATGGCAAACAAGTTCCAATTTAAATAAAGGTGCTGGAGAGGATTAAGGAAAAATGAACAAATACATTTTCTTTATCTGCATTCATTTAGGAAATGTCTGACGTAGCTTAGCAATTTTTTTTGAAATGCAGAGACTGATGAATGGTTAATTTCCTCTATGAAGAGCCTTCAATTAGCGGGTTGGATTAGACTAATGTGTTCTGACACTTTATCTTTAATCAGAGCAACAAAGTAAGAGAAATTTAAAATGGAAAGACCCAGTGCAGGGGTGCTCAACAAAGTTCACCAGGAAGCCTGTGTATTCCGTGCAAGGGGCTCGCCACTCCAAACACACACCCAACACTGACTAATGGCTTGCTTGTGTGTCTCTTTTCCGACGTACAGAATGTCCATGAACAAAATATAAATGCCTCTAAAAGTACTATTCAATGTACAGTCACCATATGGAAGTACTACGACCTAGGATGGGGGCCTCAATTGTTTTTGTTATTAAAAGGAGTTTTCATGGCTCGGCGCCTGTGGCTCAACAGGCTGGGGTGCCAGCCACGTACACCTGAGCTGGCGGGTTCAAATCCAGCCTGGGCCCCAAAAATAACAATGATGGCTGCAACCAAAAAATGGCCGGGCATTGTGGCAGGCACCTGTAGTCCCAGCTACTTGGGAGGCGGAGGCAGGAGACTCGCTTGAGCCCAGGAATTGGAGGTTGCTATGAGCTGTGATGCCACGACACTCTACCCAGAGCGACAGCTTGAGGCTCTGTCTCAAAAAAAAAAAAAAAGAGGTAAAAGACCTCTATAATGAAAATTATGAAACCTTAAGAAAGGAGATAGTAGAGGACTTTAATAAATGGAAGAACATACCATACTCATGCCTGGGAAGAATCAACATTGTTAAAATGTCTATACTTCCGGCTCAGTGCCTGTGGCTCAGCGGGCTAAGGCGCCAGCCACGTACACCTGAGCTGGCGGGTTTAAATCCAGCCCGGGCCCACCAAACAATGACAGCTGCAACCAAAAAATGTCTGGGCTTTGTGGCGGGTGCCTGCAGTCCCAGCTACTTGGGAGGTGGAGGCAAGAGACTTGCTTGAGCCCAGTAATTGGAGGTTGCTGTGAGCTGTGATGCCAGAGCACTCTATCCAGGGTGACAGCTTGAGGCTCTGTTTCAAAAAAATAAAAAATAAAAAAATAAAATAAAATGTCTATACTTCCCAGAGCAGTTTACCGATTCAACGCCATCCCTATTAAAATACTAACATCCTACTTTCAAGATCTGGAAAAAATGATTCTGCGCTTTGTATGGAACAGAATAAACCCCATATAGCTAAAGCGGTTCTTAGTAATAAAAGCAAAGCCGGGGGTATCACCATACCAGATTTTAGGCTGTATTACAAGGCCATAGTGGTCAAGACAGCATGCTACTGGCACAAAAATAGAGACATAGATACTTGGAATCTTATAGAAAACCTGGAAATGAAACCAACAACTTACAGCTATAATCTTCGATAAACCAAACAAGAGTGTTCACTGGGGGAAAGACTCCCTATTCAATAAATGGTGCTGGGAGAATTGGATATTCATATGTAAAAGACTGAAACTGGATGTGCACCTTTCTCCCCTCACAAAGATTGATTGGAGATGGATAAAGGATTTAAATTTAAGGCATGAGACGATAAAAATCCTCAAAGAAAGAATTGGAAAAACGCTGGAAGATATTGGCCTGGGGAAAGACTTTATGAGGAAGACGGCCATGGCAATAGCAACAACTGCAACAATAAACAAATGGGACTTAATTAAACTGAAAAGCTTCTGTATAGCCAAGGAGACAACAACCAAAGCAAATAGACAACCTACCCAATGGGAAAGGATATTTGCGCATTTTGAATCTGACAAAA